>CAEFZX010025417.1:0-183663 GCA_903066825.1 Alfaro cultratus
CACTGGCACTTTTAGTGTCATTCTGTTGTGGAGATTCAATGCAAGTACTCAATCAAAAAAAAGTGAAAACCTGATGTTCAAGAGCCGTTATTGAAGACGTAAAGAGCCACTTGCAGACCTTTGCTCTAGGGGTACGTTGGATGAAAAAAAAAAACAAGAAGAGAGAATTTTACTTCAGAATATAAACATGAATACAAATATTATTGATCACTCAAGCTGGTGAAGTTGAACTGATCCAAAGGAAACTTTTAAAGTCTATACAGTTTCCACAAGAACAGAAAAAAATCACAGTTATTTCCGGCCAGGACTTTAAACTTTACAAGAACTCAAGTTCAGACCTTTTGAGTAGCTCTTATAGGTTCTTCCTCCTACAGAATTTGTGGCTGATGACTAAGGCTGCAACATTCTTTTTAAAATCCTTTCAAAAATAAATTTCTCATGCAATGAAAACAAGTTTCTGTGTCACTGATTGAAAGGCATTGATTCTACAAGTGACTCTTATGGAAAGCAAGCTAACAGACCAGAACAGGAAGTTAAACATTTTTTCGTGATTTATACAACAGGCTCCATGTACAGATCAATATAGCGCCTCCAAACAAACCACTATTCATTTCCAGCTTTAACAGAATGAGTCATCAATACTTCTTCCTACAGCTCCTGTGAATCTAATTTTCTGTTCCTGCTCTAGTCAAAGAGTTTGTGTTTATGTTTAGCAATCTGTTTCCAGTCTGTAAACTTTCTTTCTGCAGTAGTATTCTTTCTCTCATTGTCCCACAACACACTTTTTTCCAATTCTTTGTTGTCTCCACGAAATGGCCCAAGATTGAGAAAGGAAGAGGGGATTTTTGTCCTGGCAGCTTTTACATGAGTTATGAAACGGTAACATCAACTAGATGAGCAATTCAGTCTGACTCAAATGTTGGAGTAGAGTGCATTGTTCCTCAGTGGCGTAGTTGGAGCTTAAAAAAATAGTAAAGACAAATGACAAAAAGGCAATTTTTACGCAGCTTTCTATAACTTACAGACCTCATAAAATAATTATTAATCTAAGAAATTCTATACACAAAAAGCATGTTTAAAATTTTAACCTTCAAACTAGCATACATATAAAGGCTTTAATTATTTTTTTTCCCCCTGATTATTAGTTGAAAAGATTGAATTGGCGACAATCATCTTGCAAGATGACGAAAGGGCAAAATGAAAGTGACAGGTGTTGTTCAGTGAAAACAAAATTAACTTGACTCAGTCATTTTCACCTACTATTAAAAAAATATTAAAGGATAAGATAACGCAGATGCTTCTTCACTGCAAAAACACAAAATTTTACCAATAATTTTGGTCTAGTTTAAGTTTCTTAAGACACTTGAACTAAGACAAAACTAACTTACAAGTTACTTATCAGCAAGAAATAAGATCTTGGTTTAAGTCAATAATTCCTCAATATGGATTAAAAAGTACTAGCTCCACTGGTACATTATTTCAGTGATGGGAAGAACAGGTATAGGTTAAACCTAAAACCTATCCTTCCCCAAATGGCCAGTGGCCCATATCAGCCTCTGGTGTCCAGATCACCATTTCAGTGCTGACCGAGGCCGTTAACCTCACAGAGATCGACAAGACACCAGAAGAGAATCCCCACAAGAAGTTCCTGAGAAATCTTTAAAAAAATTATAATTTCAACTCTATGTTTTCTTAATGATGTCCAACATTTCTTGGTGGAAGGCAACATATTTATTTGACTGATTCTTTTTGTATGTACACAAGTTCCAATCTCTTCTGTGAAACTTTGCAGCTCTCTAAGTGTTATATTTGGCCTCTGTTATTTAAGTTTGGGTGGTCTGCCATTTCTTGACAGATTTCTTTTTTTGTGGTACCAGATTCTTTCCAGTCCTAATAACAGATTTAATGGTCCAATGAATATTTTGGGTTTTTTAAGTGTTTTCAAACAGAACCAAAACTTTATTCCTCGTTTAGAGAGTAACTTGGTTTTCTTTGTTCTGTTTACTTGGTATTACAGAATCTACTGTGTTGGCCCATTGGCGTCCAAGAAAGACAAGCTGATCACAACAGAAAGAGTTCAAATATCTTGAAAGTCTACTTTCTCATAATCCAAAATGGAAACCTCAATGATAAAGATGAAATAATGAGGTCAACTTCAACCAAGTACCTACAGAGACTAAGGAATGCCCTTAAGGATCGGCTTAAAGGTAAAAACAAAATCAACACTATCTATGTGTACCATGTGATTCATCAGATACCCCACTTATAAAATAGCTTTGCCAAATAAGGAACTAAATGGCACTTAGAGCAAGACAAGAAAGCTCCTCACAAGGCGTGAAGGCTTTTACTGTAAGTTGTGATTGGGCTAAATAGAATAAGGGAAGTCAATGACTAATAAGTGTTAGAATAACAGTTTTGGGTGAGCACAGATTCTCACCTATGAACTGCTGAATGAAGATCTCAGGCAGCCGAAACCCAATGTGGACAAAGTGGACAAAAGAGAGTAATGACGGACATGTCAGTCTCAAACAACAGAAACATCAGAAATAAGGAAAAAGTGCTAAAAAAAATAGAGTGGTAGAAAAGTCAAGGTCTTTGTTATCCATAAAAGTGGATACAGCAGAAAGCAGGAAGTACCTCTGAGCTCTCAGTCCAGAAGAGCAAATTCAAAGAAAAAGCAAAGATTGTGTCAAAATGTCAAACTCTCTGGCCTCGGGTAAAAGATCTGGACATAAAAGTTGAAAAAATATGAATGTGCATTTGGTTGAACTGAAACCTTCATATCGGGACATGACACAATAGTGTTTGGATTGTTACCTTATAGAAAAAAGGTCCTTATTATAAATCCTTTAATGTCTGCATGTTCTTCTGTGCAAGCTTGGCTTTATTTTGGCTTCCTCTAACAGTTACACTCTCACATGTTTGGTTAATTGGCAACTCCAAATTGCCCTTTGGTTAATTGTGTGTGCATACTTGTCATACCTGAGTGTATCATGTGTTGAACCTGTCCTATACTGACTAATCCAAAATGTTCCAAAGCTTTCATTTTGTGATTACATGCAGAAAATTGATAGATTCCTGCATCTAATCACATTTTGACCTATGTTTCTTATAAACATAGGTCTACAAGAAACATAATAAATCTATGTTTCCTGTAGGTCTACTACATTGAATTTCCCACCATTTAGAGTGATTAAAAAAGAACTGTACAGTATTATAAACTAAAGAAGTAATAATTCAAGAATAATCATCTTCCTCTACATTTTCTCTGTGAAAAGTATATAAGAAAAAAGTTAGAGCAGAGTTACTTTCATAGATACATAAAAAAATATAAAAGCTGGTACTGAATTATAAAATCAGACAATGCCCAGGTCTTACACAATGCCAAAGTTCCCCGCTCTACGGTCCTGGTTTGGAATAAACAAAAGATCTGTGAGTCGGCGCCATATGAGTGGCAACATTGCATACCAGGAGGGAATGTGCTTCTCACGTTGGTAAATGGATCTGAATATTTGCAGGGTTGTTGCTTTTCGTTTCAGATGTTGTTTTCTTTGACATTGTGATTCAAAGTTGGTCAGGCCTCATTTATAATGTGCGGTGGTGGTATAATTTCAGCAGGCAGTGGGGCACATAGGGGTGAATGATCCCCCTCCTCCCTTTCCTTTTCCTTAACTCAAACTGTCAACTGGCAAATCATGCTCTCATGAAAACCAGACATTTAATTGTTCTCAGATGCTGAAGCTTTTGGTGTGACTTTGCTCTCTTCTAAGCTTGGATTAATTCAGCGCCTGTTGATTAGAAATGCTTGCGTGCCTCGACGGCTCGAGGTCTGGATCAACATGAGTGCAGACTGATCAAAAGGTCAACGGAATCAGAACAAAAACAACAAAGAGAAGTGAAATGTTTGGACCACTAAGGATTAAACAGAAACTTGGACTGCGTTCAACTGACCAGCATTTAAAAAGCCTCACATTCATCTTAAATATTAATCATTTATTTGCATTGTGTTGTGGAGAAAGGTTTTTGCAAGTCTGAAATTTAGCTGTATGGTGAGACAGAAAAAGCTGTGGTTTGGACTAATGGAAAACAATAAACAATCTGAAAATGCTGCAAACTTCAGTTCTGAATGCTACTTTTTAGTAAAAAAAAAAAAAAAAAAAAAGTCAGGGTAGTCAAATCATTGGCACCACACATCATTAAGGGTTTACTGATAAAAAAAAAGAGTCAACTATTTAGTCTGCTTAGTCTTAAGATATTTGAGTTCCTAGATAAAGTATTGATACCTTTGGTACAGGGATTTAAGGAGCTATAGAGGAATCTGTAATATGTGCATGTTCAAACTTTCAAGTCCATAGTTTTCTCAGAACTCTCCAATGCAGCTGTGGCATAACATAAAATATTGTTTCAATAAGACTATATTTGTGTTTTGTTTTCTGTTTTTTTTTTGTTTGTTTTTTTTGACGATGTGATGTAATGCTCTAATGTCAAATGTTGTGTTTTCATTTGCTATAAGCGTAAAATCATCTAATTACCAGGACCAGAACTTTAGTCTGTGTGTAATCAATCTACATGTGCTTCACTTACTTAACTGACATAAAGAAACTCAGTATTATTTTTGATTATTGAATATAACTACATAATCAGAGGCCAATCCCTCCCTGACCTCAGACTGAAGATTTCAGGAATAAGCCTTTTGATTTTTTTACACTATATGACAGCAATTTTTCACCAGATGTTTAGTTTCTCTGACTGTTCGCTAAACTTTTCATTCAGCACCAAAACAGAATTGAAGTCTCTTTATTAACCACAGTGTGAATCTTACTTGTGTTGGATCATAACTAAACTATGTAATATTCTCAGTATCAGTGTCGTCCACCCACTCACTCTCACCCAAACTTAAAGTCTTATTATTTTTTTTGCGTGCTTTAGTCTTGCTTTGATGGACTTTGTTTTCTTTTTTCATGAACCATATTTGTTTTAGTTGACATTTGCTTCCACAGAGAGATTTTTAATCGCATTACATATAAACTCCTGGGATTTTATGGGTCGTGACCAGTTAATCTTGTTAATATGTTTTCATTTTCTGTTTGATGTCCTTCTAGGAACAATTTGTGTTTTTTACCCTGTTTGTTTTCTATTCTGATTTTTTAAATAGAAAAGCATTTATAAATAAATACATCTTTTTTAAGTAGTAAAGAAATTACTTGATGCCTTAGTTGGTTGAAGCAGCCCGTCTTCCTCTCTTTTAGCCCATGGTGCTCATCCGTTGTCCCATGTGGAATCATGGCTTTTGCTGCAGATCAAAGTGGAGAAAGTTTCTAACTCAACTTTTTCATTCACAAGTTGGTAATGATTGTAGGGAAATGCAATCTTCCAATGAGAGGATTCATTTTGCAACTGGTTTTAGTGTCCTTTTATATAAATCTAAATAAACTAAACTGAGTGATTCCAACTGAGTTGACAGCAAACTGACATTACACATGTGCCTGTCAGTAAACTTAACAAGTGCCATGTAACTCAGGAGAAAACGTAAACTTATTAAATCCCCCTAATGTAACACAAAGACACACTGCATAAATAAACAAATCGTTTTTGTCTAGTTTTTAGTGTAAATATCTTAGTACACTTGAAATAAAACAAAATTTAATTGCAAGTAATTTTTCAACAAGATACCAGATGATCATGAACAGGTAACAAGATGTTACCTGTTTACCATGAACCAAAGATGATACATTACCATGTAGCATGGCTTTCAAAGAGTAAAAGGTTGTTTTTATGTAATAATGTGATCAGTGATCAATATTTTTTGGCTTTCTGAAGGTCTTTTAACATTTTTATTTTGACTTTACCTGCCTTTTCACTTCTTTTCACTCCAGAACCAGAGCGTTTAACCACTGAAAAGAAGAGGGCTAAGTTATCTGGATGAACAGACAACATGGCCATATACCATATTTTCTTAATTTACTGCTGTGGTGTTGTTACATGTCTTTACTGGTTTTAATTTCTAGTTGTTGAAGACATCTAATACCCCTCTGTCCCCTTTTTCATTGTTGTTGAATTTAAGGACAATTTTCAGTTATTTACAGGTAAAGGGTAAGAACAGGACAAAGAATGAGTGAAAAAAAATGCCAAATTCAAAGAAAATATATTTTTTAAAAAGCCTGAGAGACACGGGGATATCTGGCTGCTTGGGAAATTAAGATAAAGAAATTGGGGGTGGCTTCATTTTTTCCATAGCATGTAAATCTGTTCAATCATTGCCAATTTTTTTCAGCGCTTCAATTTGGACTGTTAATCAAACATTATATAATTTTTTTTCCAACTTCCTGTTAGTCATACTGGGAATACATTCAACAGATCAGCTGACGCATACAGCAAGGTCTCTGCAAGCAAATCTATCAACAGCTGGTGTTTATGCTAAGCCCATCCACAGGCATAGCTGTGCTGTGACCTAAGACAGCCTTGTGCCTGTTAAGACCATCTCCTGACCATCAGGCCCGTCTGTATGTGAGCGTCTGCGTGGACTTGATAGTGCTCAGCTCCAAGGATGTGGACTGGCAGGGGGAGAATATTAACATTTGCTCTGAGCAAGAGTGTTCCTGGTACGCAGATTTAGAGAACAAAATCATCAAGCCAAGGTTGAAATGATCTGTTAGAGAGGAGCTGCTGATTACAGTACCTGGCAAATCATGCACAGCATCTGTTGGTATAAGACAACATGGCTGCTCATATGTATGTTAAATTTACTAGTCACCAGGGTCCCATCCTGTCTGTGAAACAAGCAATAAAACATCCTCTCCACCCACATCACATGAGCTCTGAGGAAACAACACTTGTGCTGGTTTTAGTAATCTGACTTTTTAATTTATAAAGGGAAATGTAAGAAATTTGAGATTTGTTGTTCAAAAGACCATTTCCATTACTGAGAATGAGTTACTGCCCAGGATGAGTCATCCTTGCTCAGTTTCTTTCCAAAATGACTCGCGCTTACTGATCACGCAGTCTGTGGAGTTACACAGCAAGATGGAAAGATTAAACTTATGTTTGCTGTCATTTCCAACTGAGGTAATAAGACATTTATTATCAGTTCATACTTGATGATATTTTTCCATTTATGCTGATTAAATTTATGTGATATCCACTGGTCAGCCTAAGAGGGAAACTGCACATAAATCCAAGATGTGTAAATGGTTCCACAAATGCATTTTCTGCCATTTTGTTCCCCTCGTGTGCTTTGCAATTACAGAAATTAATATATATTCAACCTTTGTTGAAATTGTTTTCAAAAATTATAATTTAATATTGGGTGTTTTATGTTTCTATAAGAAGAAAGACATCCTGAATAAAAAAGCTGTTTTACACATCTCTGACTCACTTTGTGCAGTGACTAATTTGAAAAAGACTCATGATGTCTGGCTAACATTGTCACTGTATTAATAGTCCAAACGCCAGTTTCTGCACAGCATTTTAAATCTATCAAACTGTTTTTTGTTCTTTTAAATCCAGCTCCAAACACCAGTTTCTGCACAGCATTTTAAATCTATCAAACTGTTTTTTGTTCTTTTAAATTCAGCTCCAGTATATCACTACTTATTGAGAGTTTTATGCAGCTACTTTTCCAAATTCCTGTTGTAGCTTGCTGTGCTGCCATGAAAACGTTTGAACTGAAAAAACAAATAAACAAAAACTTTAAAAGTAAAAGAAGATCCAGCTTCAAGTGTTATTGTTATATCCGTTTTCCTCTAGAACAGCGCTACAACTAATACAACACTTTTCCACTTATAAAAACTATGTTCTATGAAAGTTAAAGGGTAATATTTCTAATAAGATGATTTGTTATCTCTTTAAGTCACCACCAGATGGCGTTAAGTGGTCTACTAAAGGTTTTGCTCTATTAGGCGTCTTCTGTTCAAATATTGAGTTCAGTATTTTTACAAACAAGAACAAACATGGAGCTAGAATGACATAGCTGTTAACTCTAACAGTTTAGAGTTGGACATCGTGCATTGTTTATATTGATGCAAAAAATCTGAAATTTAATAACATTGTGAATAAAAGTAAAATAAAAAAAATAAGCGGTACGTATAAAGTTTTCAAAAAGATGTTAAATAAAACCACAGTGGGGAGGCATGTTTTCATCTGCAAAATAAAGAAAGGTCATTTCACAGCCAATGTAAAACAGTATTGAAAGGCTGGTCCTCTTGAGTTTTATATCTGGTTTTACACCGAATTTCATTTGAGGGTCAGAGTTTGAGTTGAAGTACGTGGCTTTAACAATTTATATTAAATTAATAATTTAAGAAGGAGCTTAAATTTGAAGGACCCTGAAAATTAAAGTTTTGAATTAAATTCTAAGACAGGTGAGCAGTGCAAATTCATTGAAACAGGACTGATACAAACTCTTCTGTTTATCTCAAAGACATGTTCACTCAATTTTCTGTTGTTATACGTTAAAAGTGGGTTAGATGAGGGAATGTTACTCCATAGAGTAACATTCCCTCATTATTCATATATGAATAACCAACTAATGTTTTGACACCAAAATTCTTACTTTGGAGATATTTCTGAAATTATTGAAAATAATTGATATACATTCAAGAGAAATTGACTAGACAAAAGCAACAACTGGTTTGCTAAAATTAGGGTTGACAGGACTTTAAATGACTAAACATGCAAACCATCTGTAAGGAAAAAGTCTAAGTCTTCTCAGAGTTTAGTTTAAGGAAGTGAAGATTTGTCCAAGCGGATGTACATACAGTAAAAAGAAGTGGGTCCAGGATAGAGCCTTGGGGTATCCCAAGTATTAGATTACACTACAGTTTCGGTTTAAAAGGTTGGATTTGAACTGCTCTTAAACCGTCCCAGAGATTCCCACCAAATTAACATTCCTGTAAGTTAGATGGTGTGATTGATTGTGTCAAAGGATTCTACATTTTTTATCCTTCTATATTTTCTAAGACTAAATAAATAAAATTCACAAAAAGAGATTGATATTCATCAAAAAAGTTTCGTTGTTCAAAACAAAACTTTTGAACAACAAAATTAGTCACAATTTTGCGACTTTTTGTTTTTTTGTTGCATAAGAGGAGTTAGTCTTGTCAGTTTGTTTCATAAGAAATGATTTATCTGTGATCTGCTTCACCTGCCTTTAAAATAACATGTGACTGAGTCCTTCACACATTCTTTGTGTCTGTCTTTTTGGCTCTGAATGTTTAAATCTGTTTTTCAGGATTGAAATGAGTTTCACTGTCCTCGAGTCGAAGAAATGTGCTGAAATCATTTGGATCTTCAATATATCCATGACAGCTATCCGCTGCCAGATAGTTAATGATCGTGTTGTTATGCTCTGTAGGCGTTGCCACTAAATACTGCTGATTACACGTTCCCTTGTTCTCACCCATTTTCAGTTTTGTGGTCTTTTTCTTAGATGCTTCTCAATTAATGTATGGTTTGGGATTGTTGTGCAGTAAAAAGTAGTCTTACGATTAAATTTTCCTCACACGCATATGAGATGAAGTCATGTTATCTAAGTAACACCTGTTGTCATGCAATGTAAACACACCCAGTCTTTTAAAAGGGTTTTTTTGGTTTTTTTTTTTTTATCAATTTGAGCGCTGAGATTCAGCTCGAGTCTCCTAAAAGTCCAAGGAGAGGGGTGGTGTTCCCAGAGGGGTGTTTGCTTAAGCCTCATTTTATAGCCATGATGCTTATTCCAGACACGATCTGAGGCTGAAACACAGAGAAGTGGCACAAAACTAGCAAACCACTTCCTTGCTTCAGGATTTAGATGACTTTTTACTGTTTTTACTAGATAACCATGTTTTTTTCTATACTTAGATGCACCAAACATAGTTTGGATGCTGTTTTCCTCACACAAACCGTGCTGTGTTGGTTTAACCTACAAATGTCGCCCTGAGATCCAAAAACTCCTTTCATGCAAGAGAGATGTGTATGTAATTTGTGGAGGTATTTCCTGCATTATTTTCATTTTGCTCTCTGGTATGCCTTTTGATGCCAGGGCACATACTGTTCATTACATTAAAGCTGATTGCAGCTTACCTTTAAAGGTAAAAAAGCCTGGAGCGATCTGGATGGTGATCTGTGGTCAAGGCTAACTTCTGCTCTGAGCTATCACTTCAATGTGCCGTGACATTCTAATGGCTCGGTCCCAGGCCGGATCAAAGAGCTGTTTGTGGTCAGGGAGGGAGATTACACTTGGCCGCTGTGCCATTTCCTCATAGCAGCCAGAACAGATCCCAGAGGTTTTCAAATCCCAGATGTTTATCGGCCCTGTACCCAAACAAACAAGATGCACATCACTGAACACAATCATGCAAACGTAATCTTTCTTTGTGTTATGCCTGGTTCAAATTGTGTCTGTTGCCTCCATTTGTGCTCCTAGACCTAAATCCGTCTCCAGAGATTAAACAAGGACAAGAACTAGAGGACAAGTTCATCTTATGGTCTTGATTCTCAAACTGTGGTACAAGTATCACTAGTACTACTTGGTGTTTCCACCGTGGCACCTAGAGGAAATTTTTATATGAAATATTTACAGTTAGTGATGTCAACTAGTTAAAACAAATAAATCAGATGAATTACTCTGTAGTGATGCGATTAATCACAATTTTTCTATTCTTAATTTTGTAAGCTTGAAATGTGTTTAAGAAAATCTTTTACTGTCTCAAATCAAACATGTCTGAAGACTGTCAGTTTTCCAAGTTCTCATATTCAGGAAGGTTTAAAATCACCGATTTTGTTTCAAATGTTCAAGAGAGACTAGTGGGTCAAAATAAGTAATGTGATTAATCTGCATTATGTAATATTAACATGTTTAACTTTTTAGATTAATCTCGCGTTAACCCGTTAACGTGGTGACGTGGTAACGTTGACAGCCCTACTTACAATATAAAGATGAAGCAAAATAACTTTTATACAGATTTAATAAGCCCAATTCCAACAAGGATAAGTGGTTAAAGCCCATTGCCATTTGCTTTAAATGAATCCAGCTTTAGAGGGAAGTAAAGTGGTTAATATTTCACAAACTCCCAGTAGAAATCAAAGCAGTTGAGAGTAAACCAAAAAATGGCAGTACCTACTACTGAAGCTTAGCGCCATTTACCTTTGACTTCAGAGTTTGGATCTGGGAATAACATTAAAACCAAGTTACCCATGTGTTATTTGGAAAACCAGATTTGAGGTTATTGTACTCAATGATCAGTATCTTGTATTGTTAAAAGTACAATACAGTACAATTACCTGTATGTAAAAAGTACAGTGACTTTAGATAAAGGTAAAGCCACTGTATGTCTTGTCTTCATTAAAGGCATTCAAAGAACCATGTCCTCAAACAGAAGTTGTACATTGTAAGTTTGGGCTATTTTTCGCTGCAAGCTAACAGCTACATGACTCCACATTCAGCTCTTTATCACACCAGAAGCTATTGTTTTAATGTGTCTTATTTGAAAAACTTTGCTGTTAGTGAGGTGGCACTGAATGGTTTAAAGTTACTTTCAGTAATACAAGAAAGTCATTATATAGGCAAGAAGGTTAAGGGGAAAAAATGAGCAAATAAAAAGAATAAGAGTGGAAGACAGATGAGATGCGCAGAAGCATTGCTGCAGAGCGTTTTGGCTCTGACTCTACAGTCCCTGTCAGAGTCCAGCAACACAAATCATCTGTAGGAAGTGACACAGTCTGTCACTGATTAACAAATCATAATATTGCAAAGAACATGAAAGAACAGGTGTGTGGGTCAATTCCGACTATGTCTGTTTGATTTGCAGATTCATTAACATCCTTGTTTTCCACACTGTAATTCCCAGGTGGGGAACAGCTTCAAACCACAGGCCTAATTGGGAGCATGTGTTTTTGCACAGCGTCCAAGGCATGCTGGACTTTTCCAGGCTCAGTTCAACTTCTGGAAAGGATCTCACAAATCCAGTATAGGATGTATTTCAATAAATCAATGTAAAACATTTTAAATTACCATAAGCACTGGACAAGTTTCTTTGCTGATGCTTCTAAGGACATTTATCCACCCTCCCTTTTGTTTCAACCTTTAAGAGTCCCTTCACTCTTTTCAAACTGTCCAGACCACTTGAGTGTCTGTATAAAGAATAAGGTGGATCTGGATCTGACAGGCGAGTCTCTTGAGCCGGCAGCAGACCAAACTGTGGCCGTCAGCTGGGCGAGATCTGCTCCTGGCAGGAGGCACAGCGTCCTAGGATTGCCGTCCAGGAGACAACTGTCTTACTAATTAGAAAGCCAAGACACTGATTAGGTTCAATTATGGTGCAATCTTTAAGTCTAATAAAGATAATAATTAGACTTAATTATGATCTAGTAAAGTTGCAGTTCATATTCTCAATAGGCTACATTGTCTGCATCACCCTCAGAAATACAATAAGTCATAGAGATTTTCATAGTTTGTTTCAAGTATTCGTGGATTTTAACAATTTACAGGCAGTTGGCAGGCAGTCTAGTATTCACAATGTACCCCTGTGAATACCAGGGAAACACTGTAACTAGGCATTTATGACCTAATTTTCCTTTTGGATTCTACTGAAGAGGTTCAGAGACGTCTGATCAAGGTATGGTAATGCTCAAAATGCGGTCGGTGAAAACTGATGAGGCTTCTTTTAAGCCTAATTGTCAACTTATAACTTGATTAAAACTTACTAATCCTGCCATAACAACATTAAACCTGGAAAAAGATCAAATAAATCATCCACTTGTTTTTTGTTGTTTTTTATGAGTCCTCTTTACCAGTTTTTCCAAAAATAAATTTCAGACATGATTCACCTGTTTCATTGTGGATCATTTGGAGCAGATCATCTGTAGCCTCCCTCTGCATCAAAGCGCCTCATGCTGTCTGTGTTTACTGCACCAAGCCGAATCCCTTCAAATTAGCATCCTGAAGGACTTTCTGAAATCAAAACCATGTGTTTGCAAACATTTATCTTTGCTGAATTAGACTCTATCCCTGCTCTGTCCTCCAACCAACCCCAAAGAACGACCTCGTTTATGTGTTGAAGCTGCAGCATAATTACAGTGTGCATCTCCTCGGTCGTTTGCCACTTAGTTAGTCATATCATTTGCAAATTAGGGATGTATTAATGTGGCCTTTACTCAAAATACATTGGGTAACTTGAGTTAATTTTGTTTGAATATTCTGCATTTTGTAGGTCTTTTTGAAAGCTATAATCTCAGCATGTAAAATCCATTGAAAGGGTACCGTGAAAGCATTAAATACGCCAAATTTACTTCAAAATCTTTTTCTCTGTGAAACTAAGAAAGGTCTTTCATGTGTTTCTGTCAGTGGTTGTTGTCAGCTGAGCTTCAATAGATGAAACAATCCCATTCAGGAGCTACTGGGTGTGCGTGGCCTGCTGCGCCACAACATTCAGATCTTCCACTGCTGCACATCCTGAATGTTTTTGTGTCAGGGACTACATGAGAGCACGCTTATAATTAGACATGTGTTTTCTGAGCTTTGAGTTATTCAGAGATCTGTTCATCTCTTTGTTTTTTGTTGTTGAAGCAATGAACAATCAAAGACGAGGGGTGAGGAGTCCTGAAGAGCTTCTTTTCAGCCTTTAGAATTTGGCCACAGCGACCCACAGAGAACCGAGAAGGCGCTGAAGTATTTAATCGAGATGTTCCCAGGAAGCTGACACACACCAACGATCCACTCAGGTAGATTTCAGACTCTCTGTTGTCTCTTTGCCTTAACCTTTTTACATTATCAGATCTTATTCTAGTATAAAGGGGTAAAACATGGAGGATATTGGACTCCTTTTAGACTATGATCAGGATGGCTCCACTGACTTTGCATGCTGGGGACAGATGGACCAAAACTTCCACTTTCAGACCCAGCTGGATTCCTTCCTGATGGACTGCCAGGCAGCCAGCAGTCAGCTCTCCCCCTGGTCTTCTTTTGGCTGTCAGTCTGTGTTTTCAGACACACAGCTGACGTTCACTGACTTGGATGTACAGTCACCAGGACTTGGCGCTTGCGCTGAAGGCGACGGATGCTCTGCCGATGAACCTCTGGAGGCAGCCAAGCGCCGGACACGGAGCCTGGTTGTCCACCAGCCATACAAGGTCCAACGGCACGCCGCCAACATCCGGGAGAGGAAGAGGATGCTGAGCATCAACTCTGCCTTTGAGGAGCTGCGCTGCCATGTCCCAACATTCCCCTATGAGAAGCGACTGTCTAAGATAGACACTCTGAGGCTGGCCATAGCCTACATCGCCCTGCTGAGGGAGATCCTCATGTCGGGGTCTGACCCCAAATCCTATGTTGATGAGTGCATGAAGAGCGGCTACAAGAATCAAAGCAATGCAATCTGGAACACAAGTGGTGAGCTCACTTAGATAAGCCAATTACTTCACTTTCAGAAACTGCAGCTTACATATGTAATAATAATGATCTAATATTACTGAAGTAAACCTCTGATTAAATATATTTATCAAACATTTTGATTTTCATATTCACATATGTAAAGGTCTTTTTGAAGTTGAAGGAAAATTAAGCAGATTACTTTAATCAGGAACTAATTGTGTTGTTTCTTTCAAGGTTTTGAACAAAGGTTTTAATAAACATACTGCTGGGTTCTTCAAGTTGAATAACTACACAATTTCTGCCAATATGTTTAAGAGAGTTCATTTTGTACTTGATGCAGTTAAATCTGTCATTGGGAGAAAAAAAAAAAACAGCTAAAGATTTGGTTTCCAGCCAAATGGGAAAGATGAGAGTTTTTAGAATATAATCTAAAACTCTCATCTTGCAACAACATATCAGGAAACTATTCACAGCGCTTAATTTCCACATTTTGTTATGCTACAAACTTAATCCGAAAATAGATTGTAACATGTTTCCATCAAAATAACACACATAACGTCAGAGATCTGAAAAATGTTGGTTTTCTTCCCTTTATTCCTTTGCCATAACTCAAAATTGAGTGCAGATCTATTATGTATTTGCAGCTCATCCTTTAGATCTTTCTCCAACCTGATTGGAGTCCAGTTCTTCTAAATTCTGAAGATTTTGCATGATTTGGAAAGAAACATCTTTATTGACTTTATTTCAGACTTCTGAGACCAGATTGCACAAATCTGAAGGACAGCATTGAACACTCTGGTCTTCATTATTTGGAAGAAGCACAATGTTGGAATCAGATTCTCCCTTGATCTGGTTCCCTGAACAAATGGTGTAATCTCTGAAGAACTGACTTGATCAGAGATATGATCAAGAACCCAGTCATCACTTAGGAAGAAATCCAGTGTTCCCATGTGAGAGGAGAAACAACTCAATGGTCAACCACTGACAATGCAATCTTAAACCATTAGGCTTTTCGCATAGAGTGCCACTCAAATTCTTCAGAATAGCACCTTAGAGAAGCAATGTCATCTGGGCTGATGAAACAAACCTGGTTCAGTGAATTTAAAGGTTAAATCTAAACTTGACTGTCTACCAATGTTGTCCAACGCTGAGATTGACAGGATCTGTAGAGAAGAATGGCAAATAGATGTGCCAAGATTGCAGAGAGAGTTCTAACTTGACTTGAGGCTGTAAAAAATAATTTCTTTATGTTAATTTGCAAAAATGTCAAAGCAACTTTTTTCACTTTCCCACTACAGGGTATTGTGTTTAGAAAGGCAATTAATTCAATCCATTTTGGAGTAAGTCTGCAACAACAAACTATGGAAGCGCTGTGAATATTTTCTGAGTCCAATTTAATTAGTCTGACAGGTTTTGGATGGATCATGGTGAATCCCATGAGGCTAATGCAGCCTTGAGCAGCTTTCTCTGCGTTCTGTTTGCACTTGCACCCAGGTGTGGTTCCCAGAGGCATTCGGCCTTAAATGAGCCTCGGTTTCCTTGTATTCTTACTGGCTTCTTTGTCTTAATTAACTAATTCTTTGGGAATGGACTCTGAAAGCTCTCGTAGCTTTTCATGCATAAGTGCTCCTCTTTTCGTAAAGCCCACACTGAAGACTTGTTAAACAGTCATTAAAATGTATTAACACTCATGCCTTAGCCCCGTTTTTGTCCTTTTGTGCCCCCCAGATCTGACAGCCCGTCTCTCTTGGATAAAGTGGGATTAGCTGGGAAACACGACGGTATCCTGAGTCTGTCGGCTGCAGCTATGTGTCAAAGACGGACAGACCTGCTGGCTTGGTGCAGCCTGCTGACAGACATCTGCAGACTTCTCACCAGGTCACACACCTCCGCCTTTATCAGCTTTCTTCGCCACTTTGTTCCAAATAGCTTTTAATATTCTAATTTACTGTTAACTGGTAATTGAGTGGCATTGTTTCAGAAATTGGGGTAATAAGGAGTCTTGGCACAGCGCAGCTTTCCCAAACGGATGCCATTTGTCACGGAGAGGCAAAGCTGGCATCAAACTCAAAGGACTCAAACTTCTGCACACTGAGCTGAAGTACTTTCTGGACTCATTTTCATCAAGCTGCAGTCGATGTGTTCAAAACAGCCTTCATCTTGTAAATAAGAGATCGAAGTAGACGGTCAGGTGCTGCTTCCAAACAGCAGAAACAGCGGCTGGAAACTGAATTACTCAAATAGCTCTTAATTGTGTTTTATTTAAGCTTTTCATTGGTATTTAGAAATAAAGTGGATTATGAAATTGCCTTCCATGAAAAGATGTAGGCTGCATATCATCACCTTCTTAATGGCCTCAGTCATTTTTTGCCAGAAGTGATTTAGGCCAAAAGAAAAAATTACTTTTGGCAAAAATTGACTTATGCCATTATTTTAGGAAGGTGATTCAATTTTACGAACATTTTTAACCATGAAATGTGACTATTTTGTCTTGGAGATGTGTTTTCTGCTTCCGTTTTAAGCTTTTAAGCTCTTTGACGAGTTGGGCTAAAATGCTAACAATGGTTTAAACATCTTTCAAAACCATCAAACTGTGTTTGCAATTTGTGTTGATTGGAAAAAAGTCAAGTGACAAAAATGGTGCCTTACCATTTTACAACACATTTTCACTGTTTTTAAATTTTATTTTCAACTCTTTCTTTGCTTGAGATTTAATGTAAGTGTATTATTTCAAAGAAAATAGTTTTTAAAAGGAACTCTGAGGACAGTGGAAGTTATCTTCAAATCTCACTGGAGGAAACTCATACAGGATTATCACTCTGATTTGGTAGGAATTCTAAATAATTATTCTTCCTACACTTGAAGTTGACAGACATTATCAGAGATGGCTAGAATCTGCCAGATTTACTAATCCTAATCCAAAACAGATAACAGGAGACCAGAAAGACGATCAGCTAGTCCAAAGATATAAACACTGAACCTAAATCTCAAGCATTCCTTTTAAAAATATTTCATAAACCCTTGATCTGTTTCTTTTTATATTTTTTACTGCATTTTTCAAATTCTGAAGAACACAAAAAAGCTTTTATTGTTGCAGAGTTTTCTAATCCTCACAGGGGGATCACAACCCATCAGAATACCATTCGTATGAGATATGAATTAGTCATCTGAGTGGAAATTCTGGAGGCCAGAAGGAGTAGGATCCTTCCAGTCTGTGGCTTACATCAGGGTCTGTATTTTATTTATTTATTTTATCTTTTTTTTTGCACTGAGGTGGTTTATTGATTTAACTTCCGACCGACCTGCTCCGACAAACGCCAAGAGGCTGTTCTCTCGGCTAGCAGGTGTGTTTATCGTGTCGGAGGACCTCTGCGGTCTTTGGCGTTGCACTTGTAAATATAATCAGTGCATTGCATCCTGTGAGGGAGTGGGCTAAATTTAAATCTAAAACAGTTCTGTATAAAGGTCACGCAGCAGTCAGAACAAAGATTAATGGATTTTGATCATTTCGAAACTGTTTAGATAAAACTGTGCAGCTGCAGTTAGTGGTATACCTAAAGATGTCTTAAAAAAGACATTTTATTACAGTAGCATATGTCACACTGAGTGTTGAGTGTGAAACTGAGCAGTGAGCAAATTTAGGAGAGCTACTACTTCCATGTAGTCAGTTTCTGACATGTAGATTATGAGAATGGTATTTACTCGTCTTTCCTATTTAAGTCATCAGTCTCAGATCATATCTATATTAGAGGTGTAGCAATTCCTAAAGCACACAAGATGAGACAGTTTCAAGAAAACTTCACTTATCAAATGTATGCGTCAAAAAGCCCTTTATTCTGCATTTTTATTGGTTTGAGTCAGCCATATGTTGCGATAGTGGTGCTTTCTACCGCTTTCAGCAACAACTTCCTGTGCTTACATATTGTTCATGTCTCGTCTGTCACTCTTGCTATTTGTTGTTCTTACTGGGAACCCAAAATGCTGCCAAACAGTTGGTTTAAGGGTTGTTGGGGTATTTTCTATTACAATGAAGTCAGGACCATTGCAACTAGCTTGTGCTCATGAGATGGCAGTCAACTCAACAACAAATATTGTGATGTTTCAATATCGTGAAATCTTGTACGACATGTTTCGACACCTCAGGGAAACAGAAAGCTATGAACAACTAATACATTTCCAAAAATACTTTTATAAACTGAAAACATTGAATAAACACAATAATGCCAAAAGTATTTGCTCATCCGTTCAAATTGTTCAATTCTCTAACCTTTAATATTGGTGTATAATATTCAGCATGCAGACTGGTTCTACAAACATTTGTAAAGGAATGGGTCTCTCCCAGTTTGGCAGTGACTTCCAGTGTTGTATCATGATGGAACAACTTGTGCAATATGTCCAGTCATTACGTTCATCTCTACTTACTATTCTTCAGTAAAACATCACTGGCATTGTTACAAAGTGGAAATGATTGGGTGTGACAGAAACTCAGCACATTACTAAGCAGGTTCAGCCAATGAGGGGCATTCACACTTTCAAACTTCATGCAGCCTTCAGATTTACTCAAGAACAAGTCCAGTTCTATCCTGCAACTTTTGGTTGAACTAAATCAAATATTTGACCCAATTCAAATAATTAGTTTGTATTTCCAGTCTTTGTCAGAGCTGAATGACATGATGATGAGGAAATTCAGAGTAGAAATGTATCTAAAACTTGCAGGACAGCATCTCTCAACTCCTGGATTTGGACCCCCATGTTATGCAGCTTCCTGGAATGGATTTCCATGCTGGGACAGAAGACTTCAAGCTTTATATCAAGTGGGAAAGCATTATAGCGTTGGGCTGTTTTTTAGGGATGATACTAAAGTTTATATTGTGAAGGAAAATTGGGAAATACTTTCAACAAAACAGCATATGATACAAATGCTGCAGTTGCATTTATTGTTTTGGAATTGTTGGTGCAATTTCTTAAAGCGGATAATTCCCTCATCAGCATATCTCAGTTTTGAATTTTCTTTGAAATATTTCAGTGATGAGATTATTTTACTGCATTATTTATATATTTTTATTTTTATGACCAGAGGTGCCATTAAATTTGGAAGGGCGCTGTATTGGCTTATATTTTTATATAACAAGAAATCTATTACATGCGATTTCTCTGTTTTCTGTGCCTCTCAGTGACTCCCCTCCCCCAAAATAACACAAATTTCAATGATGTTTATATATAGTAAAGGGAATAAGAAAGACTTTTATGGTCAAATTTTATAGGTTAAGTCCACAGAGTTTTCACAGCAGAATGACATCATTAATACAAAAAAGAGGACTGGGCGGCCTGGGTGTGTAACTTTTTAAAAACAATATTACCAGATGCATAATCCCCTAAAAATACATGGTGTACACAACTTCCCAGCTTTTCAAGAGCAGCATTAACTCAATCTGTCCTTCAGGGCTTCACTGAAGCATCATCCTAAAAAAATAAAATAAAAAAGAACATTTGACATGGGATCTGTTAGCTCATTAATCTGTTGCAGGGTAATTTATCTCCAAATGCCATCAGAAAATTAAACAAGTGAGAAGAGAACATTGTAATTTTTCACATAGTTGCATGATAATTCTGCACACCAAATAGTTGCCCAACAATTGTGACTGGCCACAGCAAAAGCAGGAACAAGTCTACTATAAGCCATGCAATGACGTCAAATAGGTGGAAATCAAAAAATAAATGAATGAGATGTGACCATTTGAATGTTGGAACTCTGGATTCCAAAATTCAGAACTAAACAGATTTCAAAGTTTCTTCACAAACTTGCTTCTTTTCTAAGAAATTGATGGTTTTTCTTCTTTTTGTCTGTTTGTTCTCTGCCAACTTGTTCCTACATTTGCTGTGGCAAGTCACGATTTTCTCCTAAGAAAGCCAAAAACTAATTTCTTGAAATGAAACCTCAGATGTGAGGCTTATTAACGTTTTGGATTGATAGAGAGAACTGCTGAACAGCAGAATAAATCCACAAAATACAACTAACCTAATAATTATACACCCAGGATGTATCAAGAATGTCATTCAGGCATTTGCATAAAACGGTTACCTACTGAGACAGGTTGGCTGGAAATGTGCAGTTCTACAAACATCGATGTAGAGAGGAAATATTCTCTGGACAGCAATTTTCACTCTGAGACCAGTCAGTCTGGCTGCTGGGCTTCAAAAAATGAACCTTTGTTAGTTTTTCTTAACCTGGTTGACAGAATGTTTGATCTGCCTCCCACTGATCTGACCAAGTTGCAGAATAATCACACGTTCTTCCTCTAAAACTCTTCCACCAAGCTCTCATCCTCATGGTGATCCAGATCTGCTTTTCTCATCACTGCTCAACTGCAGAGGATCTTTTGCTTTTATCTTCTCAGTGGATCATTCAGATCAGTGTGTGTGTGAGTGTGTCCCAGTAGGCCCAAACCTGAAACAGACCCTTTAATATTTGAAACGCTCTCAGATGTGCATTGGAGCAGTCAGATGCTTCCTCATCTTTATACCTGCAGCCCCCCTCCAGAGGATGGATTAAACCAGCTGTGGTAGAGTTGAGTCTCTAAAGTCAGATCAATGGTGTCCAGTGGAGAGGTGGGGATGTTACTGGTTACACAGGTGACAGTAAGGCACTGACAGCAGACTGTAAACACCCCACTTCTTGTTGACATCCATGAACTGCTCCGACCCAATCAGAGGAACAAACACCACAATTGTTTGCTCAGTCCAAGCCCTGAAAGGCTGGGACCAGTCAGGCCACCTGGCTGAAACATCGCTGTGAACCTGGACTAACCCTCCTGCTAACCTTGGCACCAGGGTCACAAGAGCAGTCCTAATTACGCTGCATTATTTGTGGAAGAGGCCGGTCCATCGGCACCTGAGTGCACGGCTTTGCTCATTTGTTCAGCAAATTTACTCTGACCCCCATCAACTCTGACCTCCCCAACCCGTTTCTCCTGGTGAAGTCCAGATTCTGGAAGTAGCATGTGCATAATGAATATAATTGTGTTATAACCAATGTAATTTCTCAGGTGACACTGTTTTTTGTAACTGTCAAGTCAGTGAAGTGAGCTGAGGATAAATGTGACTGAACGGAGCTTCAGCTGCTTTGTACCGACCATGAACCTTCAAATTAACACCTGGTCTGAAAACAGTCATGCATGTTTATTCTGTGGAAGTCTTATTGCTTTTTCTCCATGGTAACTCTAGTGGAGCTGCAGAAATTCACAGCTGAGGGGGGAGAATCTTTTAATATTGTTTCAAGAAAATGATAAGAAATCCTGTTTTCAGTTTGCCACAAAGCAGGTATGGAAGAGCAACTATGTGGTAAAACACAGTCAGGTGAGACAAACTATATTTTTGCACTACATTCAACCATCCATTGTCTATCCTCTTGACCCATCAGGGTCGCCAGGAAGCTAGTGTCTGATATGCTGCTGTCATTCAGTATACGATCTACCTGTCTGAGAAAGTCTGGAAAATAGCTATTTAAAATCAATCAAGTGATTGTAACTAAATGTTTAAACTCCATAATGTTTAGAGTTGCTGTTGAACTATAATAAATGAAACACTGACTAACATTTTGATGTGTATGGTGTCTTCTATGACTTTGTATTTTTGTGTTTTCATGATGAAAACTTTGAACTGCCTTGTTGGTGAAATGTGCTATACAAATAAATTTGATTCATTCATTCATTTAACTTTTAAAAAATACTGTAAATAACTTTCAGATGAGCTACGCTGATGTTTTCAGAACCGTATGTGGCCGGTGACATGGACTCTCACTGGAGGCCTGCACCTGATATAAGATTTAAGTGATGGAGATGTTGAAGCGCAGGTGGAGTGGGCTCCACCAGAAAAATAATTGGTAAGTGTGGTTTCTTCACAATTGATGTCATTGATAATATTGCAAATTTACCTTTTCCTAACATCCTGGAAAAGGATGATAGGAAAGGTATTTATTTTTACATAACTTGGGTTACATGCTGAAGTGTCTTTAACTGATACAGTAAAACTTCAATACTTATACTTATATAAGTCTACTTACATAAGGATAAGTATACTAAGTATACTTATATAAGATATAAGTACTGATACTTATATCAGGGGCAATCGAGAAAACAAAACTGTTTGGTTCCTTTATGAAATCCATGATTTTTATTTTGGCTGAAACAGACATATAGCTGTAAATCATGGCATCTTGTCTTCACGCACATCTCCAGAGTGTAAAACCTCAGAGGGCTGCACTTCAAAGCTCGACAGCCATAACTTCACATGGCAGCGGAGCAGACTCAGGTATTGAGCTTACAGTTTTTGAGGAATGGGGGGGTTAGCTGTGCCCTGTTTTCCTTCCACCTTCAGATATCAAAGCAAACTCTGACAGTGGGGGTCTCTGGCATCTCAGGCCCCCTTTCCACAGACGAGACAAAGTACTGCGCAACGAGCCTGCATTGCATTAAACAAAGCCTAAATGTTTCAAGCTGTTACACCCACCCTGGTGAAACCTCTATGAAAGGGCCCCTAATGCAATTTCAGAAACACCTTGTCATCAGCCCCAGGGCAGCAGGATGGAGAGGTGTGGGTAAATGCATCAGCAGGTTCTCGGTGTTTCAGGTTGACTCTACGACTGCAGGTATACCTGCGGTTTTATAACCTAATGCTTACCTCAAAACTAAGCCTAGGTATTTATTGGAAGTGAGGAATAGTCAGCTTAATTTATATAAACGTTATTGTACAATTTGTCACCATGGAGGTATTTTTACTGACTCTGAGTCTTTTAGTCAGACAACTTATTCTCACGTTCTGATGAGGAAGTTAGATTTTCCTCTTTTAAAAAAGTCTGGATCAGTTTTCACTGTTTCTCAAGAGGTTTTCACCAAATAGTTAAATTGTGTTTGAGATTGCTACTTTTGATGCTATCATCCTACAAATCACAAAATATTGTGATAAAATTTTAACTCCATATCATTTGTCTCTAATGTTGAGTTTTCCTGACTTTGATTTGTTTGTGCCCAAACAGATGTTCGCTGGTTATCACATCTCACTGGATTACAAACCTGGGAGGTTGTTGGGCGAAGAGTCAATACCAAAAGCACAGCCTTGTGTAATATTCAGTGACAAAACTATTTTAATGGTTATTTGGTCTCTGTTGGGAAGCTTCCATCTCCTAAAACACAGCATTATGTGGATTTATTGAAATAAACACAATTATATGATTTTTGTGGAAGAAGGGCTTATGAATCATTGTAAATCTAAAACAAAAAAATTGTACATCATACATTTAGCTATTTTAGCTTTAGTTTTCTTAGCTCAAGTCAGTTTCTTAGTTAGCATCTAGTAAATGATCACCTGATGGATGAATCTATTGGATCCTAAGTCAGGTGTTTTCCAGATTTGCTTTTGTTAAACATAATTTTCAGCTGCTGGACATCATTTTCATTCCTCCAAATGTCAAAGGGAAAATGAGTAGAAAAAGCAAATAAAATCCAAAACCAAATGTCAGAAAACTTGAAGAACAGGATTTTGCACAACAGAAATTGGCTCGTTGAAAGCAAACTATGCAGAAATTTACCATTTTTGAGCAGAACAGTGTTATGCAGTAATTCAAGACGAAATGTGGATTCCTGTTGTGTGTGACGAGGAGTCACATGAGTCACACTTTCACAATTTACTGGAAGTGAGCTGTGCAATAAACCAGATATACTGTGCAGCTTTTTAAATATTGGCATCAATTCATTCCTTTCAAAATGGAACATTTTAGTGAATAGATAAATTAAATAGCATGTTATCTTTTCATTAACAATAAGGTCTGACACTTGAATATGACGAACTTTCAGCCACTAATTAAAGTTGCTCAAACTAACTCTAACTCACAGATAATATATTGAAAGATAAGCTTTCAGAAATGCAGTCCTGTTTGCTTTAAGTACAGGTCGGTTGTGTTCTTCAGAGGTGGGTACTGTCCTATAAATGTTTTAAAACTTCAAGGAGCTTTAAAGTGGCCATGCTGCTGTGTGTGTAATAGATTATTATTCATAGAATAGAAACCAGCTGTGCTTCAGTTTACAGATCATCTTCAGTTCATCTTGAACACCAGGTGCAGACGCAGTTACTCAATTTCAAAAGAATTCACTGAATTATTTTTAATTATGTTCAAGCTGAATGACACACTTAAGCTGTATTTATTACTATTTTATGTAGTAGAATAACTCTAAGTGGTTTTCAAAAGGAAAATTATAAAATTGCACTTGGCTCCAGCCCCCATGTCGTACCACATTTTGACTGATTTTTATGGATGTTTTTCTGCTGGAAGTTGAACACCAGTCATTTATTGGATCATTTTTATCATGATAACATTTTTGATGTATTGTTGTCTTGATAAATCCCAACTAGTGATGTTATAAAAATTGACGGAATTGTCAGAAATAACATTTTTACTATTTTCTCCACATCAATGATGATAATTCAATGTGAAAATATTAATAAATTTTGTTACTGTGTACAGCTTTGTGATATAAAGCACATCTTTTTAAAGTAAATGGGATCCTGAAGAAGCAAATTTCATATGGGAATGTTTTTCAAAATCAATATTTGTGTTTGTGGTGGTATTAACCCTGTTCAGTCATGCACTTACCTACAGAAATGAAGTAATTACTATTTTATTATCAATTTACTGTTATAACAATAGTACCACAAAATATTGGGATAAAATCCTAATTCCATATCTCTTTTGTAGCATCTCTGATGTTTTCGGTCAGGATTTGCATCTATTTAGCTCCCTCCTTATTCCTAACAACAGTTTTATGAAATTCACCACTAATAGTGAAAGACATTCCCACCAGAGTTGTGAATCGATGCCCCATCAAATCAAACCCAGGTTGACTCTTTTTACTAATCATGTGATTTATGAAGGGTTTTATTTAGAGCTCTTAGATTAAATGGGAATAAATACAAATGCACTTGACTCTTTTCAGATTTTGTTTTTCATTCGAACCATGTGTGTTTTACTTTACATCTACAGATTATTTTGTATTGGCCTACTACAGTACATGAAATCAAATCCCATTGTTGAGCTTCAAATAGTTTGAAGCTCAACATAATTGTGACAAAATGTGAAAAAGCTTAAATATGAATCACTGGGAGACTAATATAAGACATATTGATGTAGGTGATAAGAAAGTGATGGTGAACTCTGTGCTTGAGTTTGTGGCAGATGCAAAAATACAAGCAGACATGTGCTTTGGTTCTCCTCGTTAAAATTATCCGGGGTGAGCTGCACTCTGGCGGAGGTGGTGGAAGTCAAAGGTGACTGATCCTGGCATCCTCACGGACAGTAAAGCTCCTCCAACAAATCACACGTTAGTGTCAGATCAAAGCGTCTTATAAATCATCGCAGCTCCACACGTTTGGCCGGGTTTTACTCGTTCTGATCCTGTTCCCTCGTTCCATGCCAAACCTGTTTCTTGTCTCTCATCACCTCTCCGTCTCACTAGTCATCTCCATGTCTTGTCTTAGGGAGGCCGATGGCAGTGCGTGTAGCCAGGATGTGGGTCTGTGACAACTCAGAGGATGTAGAATCACAGAGGCTGTGCCCTCGAATCCATGTGGAGTCCATTTCGGAGGTGTCAGACAAGACAGAAGTACGTCACCCTGTTCCGCTGAGTTACAGCCGAGGCTCATCTTTGATCTGCAAAGAAAAGGCCAGCCCTCTCTTTCTTCTGTCTCACCTCATTTTTCTGTGAATATTCTTCTTTTTTATCTCCCACCATTCCTCTCAGAGGGGGGGTTCTGGAGACTGAGATTCACTCCAAACTCCAAAGAACATTATGTGAGATAAACATGAATCACTTCCCAGCATCCACAGGGGATTGAAGAAGATCTACTGTCACAAATAAACAGCTCACAGACTTTACTGAGGTTATCATAAAGACAAAGCTTGGGTCTCTATTTTATAAAATCTATTATTATGAATAGATGAGAAACAGTCAAAGAATCATTAATACTCAAGAATATCATGAACAGTAAACTATCAGTGTCGATCACCATGAAGCAAGTAGACAGTAAGGCATTTGAGCCACATTTAGATGTTAAACTAACT
Source organism: Alfaro cultratus (assembly GCA_903066825.1). Classification (NCBI taxonomy): domain Eukaryota; kingdom Metazoa; phylum Chordata; class Actinopteri; order Cyprinodontiformes; family Poeciliidae; genus Alfaro; species Alfaro cultratus. The sequence continues at coordinate 26,460 of CAEFZX010025417.1, forward strand.
TCTACTCTGCAAGTCAAAGAAATCCCGCAAGTTTAGATTTTGAATTTCAATGTTCGAGTTTGTGAAAGACAAAATTACAGTAGTAAGTTGAGTTAACTTTTTATTAATTTTGTCTTATTTCCGAGAGTTGAGTAAAAAAGGGTTTTTAAGTTATCACTTTGAAAACTGAAAGAAGACAAAGAGTGGAACTATTTCCCAGGTTTTTAAAATCTGATGCTAAATTCTTGTTCACATCAAATGAAAAAGGAAGTTGGACTTGAACTCAGTATCTTGTTCAGAGGTTTTCCTTCCAGCAGTGCCACCACTGGTGAGGAGGGGAACAGGTTTTTAAAGGGATTGGTTCGTTTGGCACAGTGCAGTGTGAAAGTGAACCGCAATAGCAGCAGTTGAAAATGTAACAAATGTTGCAATTTTGGTTCCCAGTCGAACTGAGTCTACTGGACTATCAGGTGTGAAAACACCCTTAGTGTATGTAAGTTCCTGACTTTAAAGGAAGGAATAAAAATTCTCCCAAAAACCAAGTCTCTCTCTTTCATTACTCTGGCTTTTAGCAAATGAATACAATGCTAAGAATCCCCAAAGTCAGTAATGAATAGCTGGCTGCTAGATACAGTGAATAGAAAATATTGCTGGCAGACCCACCCCCTTGTCATCGGTGTGTGCGTATGTCAGCTTACCTCACAGATGCTGCACAGGATCACTGCTTTGTACAAAGTCAGGACCTTCTGCCCCGAGCGCAGAGGCCTCCTGCAGCTGAGCGGTGGAGCTGAAGATCAGAGGTCACAATCAGGGAAAGTGTGTCTGCGTGTGTGGGTGTGCGCGTGCGTGTGTGTATGTGATTCTGAGCGTTCACATTCCTTCTTTCATGCTGCAAGTGTGCATAAACTTGAGCATTACTTTCCTCCTGGCACATGTGAAGCATTACAGTCTCCACCACCAGGCTGTATCCTGCAGATCGCCGCAGTCTGGATCCCGGCTCCGGCGCTGCGTGAAAAACGCTGTGACAGTAAGTGGAGCCTGAAACACAAAGCAGACCAGGCTTTTCCAGCATAAACAAGCATGCGTTTCATGGGTTCAAACTGTGCTGCACAACAAGCAGGAGGTGATGGGTTCCACCTCATTTGCAGCGGCTGAGCAGTTTCTCCTGGATAGGTAAAACAAACAACGCTGATAATGAAATCTGATCTTTTTCACATATTTTTCCTGGAGTGTCAGTTTTGTTAATTTACTTCCTAACACAAGACAGTTCAACACAATTCTGACTAATAATTCATTAATTTGCAGGTAATAACCTTTCTTTAAGGATAAAACAATAAAGTTCAAGTCATACATTACTTTTTCTTAGAAACATTTGTTGATTCGAGATGAGATGAACTCCTGTTTATGGTTGTGATGGTAGGAAAGAGGGAAAACAAGCGTACAACATGAAATTAACTTCTTTTTAGGTTTAGGTAACCAATTGTTTTCTTGTAACTGTGCCATAACTCGCCAAGATCAGAAATCATTTTACTTGAATATCATGTTCTCTTGTATTTCCCATTTTGAAGAGTGACTTAAAGAAACAGACCTCCCTTGGAAAACAAGAAGTTTTGAATGAGTTATTAAAAGGTCTTTGTTCAACATTTTAGAAAATAACAAAATGAATTCAAATCAAATGTATTTGTCTAAACATTTCCTTGGGATCATGCTCCCGCAGGAGGAGATATATTTATTAAGTATTTTCACCTTTACGCCACTGAGCAAGTTAGGGTTCAAATCAAAACAGGTGCAGTCAGCTGATGTGATAAAACATGGAAAACATGTGCTGAGATTCTTCAGATGTTTTAATGTAAGCCACCTGCGCGCTGCGTTTTTTCTGCGTGGATAAACGACGCAAGACGCGGGTAAAGGGAGAGTCTGGAAGTGTGGCGCTCACACTGGAGAGAGCGGGCTGCTTGGTGAAAAAATCCTCCATCCTGTTTCCCTTTATCGCTTTAGGATCTGTGAAAACCCACACAAGTGAATTTTAAGCTGGTTGCTTTTCTCCAGAACCCGCGCGTAAATCGCTCTCCAAGGTGCGCACACTCCGGCTAAAACACATCGTTGCCAGCCAGTGGTATTCATGGAGGATTTTTATCAAATCTTATGAAGAAACTAGATGCAATAAAATAAAATTAAGGATTCATATTTGATAGATTTTTCAATAAATATCACTTTAAATAGCCGAATAATTTAATGTATCGCTTTTTAATCTATTATTGGTTAATTGTGGGATTTAAAAGGAAAAAAAAGAGATCAGTTCTGCTTTATTGCTGAGGACAAACTAATTAAATAAGAGCAGGAGGGTCTTTAGCTTGTGACAGTGAATAATCTCCAGATACATAAAACCACCGCAGCCTCCTGCTCATCGGAGAGAGGCGCACCCAGGACTCACCCTCCGCCTCCGCCCACCAAACCCCTCCCCTTCCACCCTCAAAACTATTTAGCATCTGAAGTTGGGACAAAGTTTCCAAAAAACATTTTTTTAGAACAAAACAACAACAAAAAAAACTTTCTGCGAGAGTAGACGCGGGCCAGCCGCCAGAGAGAGCTTCGGCGTGTTAGAAGAAGAGCATCTCTCAAAGTTCTTCTCCTCCTTTCTAAGGATTTACATTTATCCCGTAACCACGGCTTCGAAGGTGGACACCGTCTTTTCCTCCCTGTCTCTACATTTCTTCAAGAAAGAAATGGAAGAGGGCTCCAGCTCCCCGGTCTCCCCTGTGGATAGTCTGGTGACGAGCGAGGAGGAGCCGGAGCGGCAGCAGAAGCGCTTCTCCAGGAAGAGGAGGCACAGCAAGAAGTCCGGAGAGGACAGCAGCGGCAGCGGGAGCAGCCCCGGTCCCGGGCCGGTGAAGCGGGGCAAGAAGCCCAGCCCGAGCAGCAGCCAGTCGTACGAGGAGCTGCAGAACCAGCGGGTCCTGGCGAACGTCCGGGAGCGCCAGCGGACTCAGTCTCTGAACGAGGCCTTCGCGTCTCTGCGTAAGATTATCCCCACGCTGCCGTCGGACAAACTGAGCAAGATCCAGACTCTGAAGCTGGCCTCCAGGTACATAGACTTCCTGTGCCAGGTGCTGCAGAGCGACGAGATGGACAGCAAGATGTCCAGCTGCAGCTACGTAGCGCACGAGAGACTCAGTTACGCGTTCTCGGTGTGGAGGATGGAGGGCGCCTGGTCCATGTCAGCATCCCACTAGCAGTCAGAGACAAACTCAATGCCAAAGCGGTGGGTACACTGAGACCTGAGAGCGTTCAGCTTATTGTTCCACATGTAGTCGTTTCTATCATTTTCATCCATGTTTTTCACTAAGATATGCTCAGACGCACGCATCCAGCTGACAGTAGATATTAAAGGAAATTGTAGAGTGCATTAAAAAAACCCTGTAGGATTTGTTTCAATGAGTCTCTGAGCTGCGAGAGTTTCTAATTAGGGTTTTGTAGATCCGGCCCGAGGCAGAATCGAGCTAAGCAGCAACTTAGGGCCTCCAAACGTCCTGGGTCCCCAGCAGGCCTTCTCACAGTCAAAAACGCACATTTGTTTAAATTCACTCAGATTTTGAAAAGCAGTTCATTGTTATGATTCTGAAAACAGCGTAATAGATATTCTACTGATCTTAATTTGATTTTGTTCATAATGAAGCATGTAGCAGGTTGGGACTGCAGGTCACTTAAAAAGAAAATCTCCATTAAATTCATTAAGATTTGCAGAAATCTTTGAATAGCAAAAGGAAAAGATTTCTTCATTTAGCTCTAGTGTTTTGTTTTTATTGTATTTAATTTTTAATTACTTTTAATTAATTTATATTACTAAAAAATAAGAAGTCTGGAAAACATGAAAGTGTTTTAAAATGCTTGTGTTTCAATCAAAATGTATGAATATGAGGAACAGGAAGTGAATTACTAAATACAAGGATGATGAATTTATAATACAAAATTAAAATTCTGTATAAAGTAATGAATAAATCTATTAATAAAAATATGACTGAAACAAACAAACAAGTAATGAATGTAATGAAAAATGAATCAAGTTCAGTGTTTTGATTTAAAATTTGAAATATGGAGATGTGATCACACACCACATATAAAAGTAATGAATATATAGATATTCAAAGGTAATATTTATCTTATCAGTGCACATTAAATAATCAAAAATGGAGGTTAATAAGCAGCTTAACATAAAACGTCACATAGTGTCTGCAGGTGGATTTGGATTCAATTCTCTCCACTCAAACGCAGCAAAACTTAACATCTCTGTCTATTTGACGGCTGTCGCTTTAGAAACAAAAATAAAGAGAAAAGGCTGTTAAAATTCATGTTCAGTGTTCATTGGTGCTAAATACATTGAACATGTTAGAAAATGTATGTTTCTTTTATTTATTTTGAGAATTTTTTCTAAAATAAACTCCTAATAAGATTTCAACAACAACAACAACAACAACAACAACAACAATAATAATAATAATAATAATAATAATAATAATAATAATAATAATAATAATAATAATAATAATAATAATAATAAGCTGCCAGTTTACTGTACTGATTAAACTTGGCCTCCACCAGCAGGCCCAAATTAGTAAGATAAATAACTTTAGTGGCTGTGACTGATGAACATTACTTAACTATAAGATATGTTGCTTTCAATGTGAAACACACAAACTATGAATATGAAGTCAGAGGTTTTGTGGTGCTTGGTGTGTGAAGGACTTCCCCCAAAATCAAATTGTGCTCCAGGCCCCACACAACCTTTGGCCGGCACTGGCATCTTGTAACGGGTCTGCATCTGAATGCTGCAGGTTCTGATCTTCAGGCGGAGCAGAGCCGTCACTGAGCATCCAGCTGGACGCTCGGGTCAGATATCGCGATAGTGAAGGTGCTATGCGTCCTGTTTCCAACAGGAAATCGCGATAAACCTGAGACTTGTACTTCTCTTCTTGTCATGGGTGATAAAGGGGAGGGAGGGGACTTGAAATGCAGGAGTGCGCCGGGAAAGGAGCGCAGCAGCTGTGGTGCCATCACGGCTAATTTATATCCGCAATAGAGGCTTTTCCTGCGCGCAGACCGCAGGAATGGGCAGCCCGGCTGGACATGAAAAGTTCAAGCCGGTGCAAGATAATAAAAACAGAGGAACGCATTAACGAGCAGTCAGCCTGCGGTTACAGATGACTTTTTTTTTAAAAAAATGTAGATTTGCAGCCTTGTTGGTTTATGTCCTGGTTGTTCCATTTTAACCAAACTTAAACTTATCTGTTCGTACACTTTGCTGCAGTGACTTTGTAGGAAATGTTTTAATTGTCACACAAATAGACGTTCATTGACTTATTATTATGATTGTTAAAGTCCGGCCGGTCATCATATTTAGGCAAAAAGAGTTGAAAAATATTTTTAAGATATGTGAAGACTAAAAATTGGGTCTGAATAAAGACATGAACTTTTTTCACCTTCCACTTTAGATTATATTCCCTTCGGTCTAAAAGGAAAATTAAAGGCCCATTTACAACTTTTGCTCGTGTTAAGGATGATAAAGTGTCGCATGAGATGCGCGTTAGGCTAAAATCACGTGATGATCAGATCTGATCCGATCCACATGTAGATGACACTAAAATATATGTTTTACAGGCGGATTTTATTTGAAACCTGCCATTTTGCTAACCTTTCAAATCCAATAATAATATATATTTTTAAGTGAAACATAAAACATAAATTTCCGTAAGTATGATTTGTTGGGTTCAAATAATAAAAATCAAATCAGTCAGGTTGTTCTCTTCAGATTAAAGGCCTCTGAGCACATTTGCATATTATTTGAGTGAGACCATTAAAACCCCGCAGGAACTGCTTTCTATTGTTTTAGGATTGTGCCTCAGGTGGCTTCTAATAAATATGCAGCTGGACCAGTCACATAAAAAACAGCCCATATGGTTTTACTCAGTTCAGGGGTTCATAATTGATTCATTAAGGACTTCCCGCTTTCTCTCAGAATTCAGATTGTGTGGATTTCAGTGATTTGTGCGCCTTAATGAGAATCCCTCTGTTCTTTTTCTTTCTATTTCAGACTGTTTGCTTCCGAATTATGTAAAAGAGATTATTGAAGAACTGATTGACCTCAGAGGCCAAGGATGGAGCAGAGGCGTGAAGTGGCCCACGAAGTGCGTGTGCGTGCGTGCGTGCGTGTGTGAGTGTGTGTGGACGCAGATTCATCACACCACGGAGGATAGAACTGCAAAGTGCGCAGCGGGCCAACACAGATCCGCCAGCTGTGCGCATTTACGGCCTGAACTCTCACTAAAGCCTTAAAAAAAACATGGAGATTTATTTTGTTTTTCAAAGACTTTAAGCCAGATTATGAATTTATATATAGATATATGAAAGCATATTGTACATATTTGTGTAACTATATCCTGTAAAGGGACCAATGCAATTCGGAGTCTTTTCGCTGCATGGGGTTTATTCCAACGACTTCCTTCTAAGTTCCGTCCAGTTTCCACTGTTATTTTTGCTTATTTATTAAACGGGTATTTTTTCTAAACAACAACAACAACAAAAAATGTACTTCTGTGTTTTTTCACATATACTTAAAAACTCATTAAAATGTTCGGTTTAATAAGTTTGAATAACAAAGTAGAGCTGGCTCTCGTTGAAGGGATTTTTCCCTCTGTGTGTTGGGTGTGAGAAGTTGCCCTTTCCCCTCCTCTCTGCGCTTGTTATGGAAAGAAAACCCCGCTTAAAAAAAGAAAGAAAAAGAAAACAGAGCCCATAAAGATCCAGCTTCATTAAGAGCGCAGGAAATAAAGTTCAGCCACATAAAGTGTTTGTGCGCTTTTAAAACCAGGCAATCAGTGTTTAAACTGCGACTCCTTCCACCGCAGATAAGGACAATAACTCCGCCTAAGGCTTTTAAAAAAAAGAAAAATAAATAAAAGACCTCAAAATTACGACTGAATAAATTCTTTTGAGTTCAAAACGTTCAGCTGTTTACATCCAGCGTTCCCAGACGCTCAGATAGAATCTGAGCGTAAAACAGGAGCTCATTGTGAACGATGGGCTGCTGCGTTCAGGGACTGTCGGAGCTAAGCGACGCTCTGGGACTGAAGCAAAAATACAACCCCTATCTCACACACACTGAAGCTGTCGTATGAGATCATTTGGGAATTAAATACATTAATAATGCTGCTTTGAAATCATTTATTGTCCAGTTGGTACTAAAATGTGTTTTAGCCCCCAGAGTGGAAACGCCAAACTTTTTCCACCTGCTGCTTTTGTGAGAATGCTTAAATAATTTACATTTTCCAAGAACTACACATTAAACTGATTTATTTATTTTTTTGACAGCGGTATGCCGAGCTTCTGCTGTAAAATATAGAAATATATACTGCAGGTTTGACAATTTTAGCTTCTTTAAATCCATTTTTCCCCCCCAAATGCATCTCCACAGCATAAATAAATAAGCTGGGGTTCAAAGTGGTTCTGTAGAACAACTTAAAGACATTAATGCTCTCTTGGCAGATCAACATCATCTGACAGGTTAGTCATATCAGCTGCTGGTTAAAACGGCAACATTTAGAGATATCAGATGTTTGAATATTTCTGCTCAGTTCAGTTCAGTTTATGCAGCAGCGCCAAGTCACAACAGATGTCACCTCAGGGGAGTTCACCAACAGGTCCAGTTCACCTCCAGTTAGCCAGTGCAGCTGAAACCATTCCAATGCATGTCATTCAGATCCAATAGGATCCAGTGAAACTGAATCCTGCTTATGAAAATCAAAATCAGTTGATCTCTAAGGAGCAGATAGAAACAGTAAATGATTCTTTAAAGTATCCCACTGCAGAGAAGGATATGTATACAGTAAATATAAACATAAATATATATCAAAGTACATTATGTAAAGATGATATGGGACCTTGTGAAGTGACTAAGGAAACGTAATGGGAATAATAGTGCAGAGAATACTTGCTGAAATAAGCTGCATGTTGCACAGAGCAGAGTGATGTTGTGTTCATGCACTCTGCTTTGCAGTCGGTCATTTGGGAGCATTTCTGGCTCCACAGCCTCACAGCTGAAAAGACTCCAGTGCTGCTCCAGCACACCTGAATTTATTTGCTTGTGATCAGACGTTTTGCAGTTTTTCCCCATTAATGGTCAGCTCATTTAAACTTTAGTATGTCCTAGAACTGGAGTCCGACATTCTTGCTTTATTATTCCGAAACTCGGTCTGAAATGGAGGGCTTCTCTGATTTATTGTACAATTTTTTTATTTGCATTGCAGGTTGTCATGGTAACAGGGGCCTGTTTTGGTTCTTGGGCTCCTTATTGGCCATATGTGCCCATAACTCACATTATTTACAAATTTATCAGAGATATATTTGAGTGTGAAGGAGCAGGAGTTTCCAAGTGTCCAAAAATAATGCCTGAAGATGTGGTCAAGCTCTTTCACTTAAAAAGAAAAGGGATTTCCTCAGAAATAGGAAGTGATTTTTTTTTTCTGTATTTACTACTACAGTTGAAGAAGAAAATTATCAATGAAATCATTCACAATAGCTTGTTAAAAACGAACAGATGCAGTCACTCTCAGCTTGGTGGTCTCTGACGGTGCCAGGCAACCCTTCCTACCAAGGCCGGCTTCATCCGTAGGAGCCCGTTTGATACCTGCTCATTATCCCGGGCCCGCACAGCTGAGCGGCTGAGAATCACCCTGGGGCCAGTGCTCCAGTGGTGCGGGAGATCCAGATGTTTCCCGTAAAATCAGACGGAAAAAGCTACAAAACTCTAATTTGCAGTAAAAACGGGGGAATAAAGTAAAGGTTTACGCTCTGTGTGTCACCGATGGTACTCTGTGTTCGTTTGGTTCAGTGAAAAAAAAAAAAAACAACCCAAAGGTTAACCTTCCACCACTTTGGAGGCTGATGCGAGCCTGAGGAAAAGCTGTTAGTGTGCCGTGCTGGCAGAGCCGAGAGTCAGCTGTGCTGGCTGCGATTGCTTCAGCACACAAAGCCCGAGACACGCAGGCTTCAGGTTGACCTGAAGTGTCGAGCCTCTCGTTATTTTCCTTTTTTGTTTGTTCTGGGGGATCGTGTTTTCAAGAATCTATGACTACGAATGCCACAATCATAAAAAAGATTGAGGAGAAATAGACAGTGTGTTCTTACCTGGAGCTTAAAAGGTGCATTTCTGAAAGTTATAGTTTACTTTTCAGAATTTTAAAGCCTTCCATAATTTTCTTTCCTGGGATTTACAGGGAACTCTTCTAGAACCTATAGGTACTTCCTCAGAACCTACAGGGTGCTTTTCTCAATTTTACAGCAGTTCCTTTGAACTTAGTGTTTGCTTATTTTTAGTTACAAATTTCTTTCCAAAACTTACAGGCTTTCTTTAACCAACTTCTGGAACTGACTGGGTTCTTTCCGCAAGTGAGAATGTCATTTCCTGAGGTCCAGCTACAGGTTGCTTTTCTGGAATTTACAAGCTTCTTTCTGGAGCATGATTAATTATATTATTATCAATTTTATCATGTCAAAAAGATAAAGCGTTGCAAAGGTCTCAGAGGAATCTGTAGTTTGATGGAGGTAGAATTTGATTGTTATGCTTTTGATTTGTTAGTACATTTCTCATTTTCTCATATCTCTCTGTGTGGATTTTAGGCAATTCAAAATAAATTACATTTTTTTTATTTTTTGAAACCCCTAGAACTATTATCCTTTCAGATTTGTGGAAGAGATGTTGGTGTTGTGTAATGTTCAGCCAAACAGTTCAGGTTTTCTTTACAAACCAAAGTAATCCTGAAAAATGTCCATTGGAATTGAAAAAATGCACAAAACAAAACACAGCAAATTACCTGTAAAGCATGATGGTGGACGAGTGATGACGTGGGTGGTTTGTTTTCAAACAGAACTGGAGCGTCTTTCACTTGCAAAAGCAATCTTGTACTCCTGTATTTACCAAAGTATTCTACAGTAAAATGTGGACCTGTCAAACAAAATAGGTCATCAACAGGATAATAACCCAAACTAACCAACAATTTATAGCAGAATCTCTTAAAAATAAAATAATCAAGATGTTGCAGAGTCCTAGTCAAAGGTCAAACACAAACTTTAAGAGAGCTGCTGATAAACAAATGCTGCAAATATTATTTAGCATCAGTCCAGCTAAATGATCAAGTCTCACGTTGATTGTGGCTCTTTTTGATTCTTCCTTGTGCTCATTATTCATGCAAACATTCTTGTTGATGAACTGAAATGCTGAGAAAGTGATTAAAAAAAATGCAAGAAACCAAGAGAGAATCGGAACGACATTTACCCTCCGCTCGTGCAGAGAGCTGATCTATATCTTTATGCTTTCCCAAGAGAACATCTGCTATTTTCACATCACCCCCGCCTTTTGAAGCTGACTCTATGAAATCACTGAATGCTATAATACAAAGTCATCCTTTCATCTTAAGGCCTCATCTGGGGATTCTTTAGGCGACTGGGTCGGATTATATAGCTGTAAAGAATGTGAATGAAGAGAACTATATTTCTTTTTCTATCTGAGTGACACATAATGATGTGTATTTCTAATATCTCTATACGAGACTGCATTTTATTATTTGGAGATAGAAGTAAAAGCAAAACCCTTTATCTGCTTCAGTAATTAATAAACGAATCACTTTAATGCTTTCCGTTGAATCAAAGACCAAAACTGACATGACGACATGTGAGCGCACACAAACAGAGAGCATGTGACTTACGCTACAGTGATGTGACCGAAGAACTAAATGCAGCTGGAAAGAACGGATCAAATGAAGGAAGGACAGCTGGAAAACGTTTACGACTCAAAACCTTTACAAGTCTTCACTGTTTGACAGGAGAACAACACAGAATATACAAGAAATCTGACTAACCTGTGGTCAGTTTCTCAGATGCATGCAGTGTTATGATGATCCTGCGGGATAAATCCCATTCTGATGCAAAAGTTAGTGGTAGAATAAAAGAAAATGCAAGCCAGAGTATTTGCCACTAGTGAGGCAGAACTTTAGCCCAGGTGGGGGTAAAGGGAAGGCGTCTGTTTATAAAGTAACAGGCTGACTTTCCCTTCATCTTCCGCTGCAGGTCATTAACACAAGTGATGACTGCAGGGGTCACCAGAGGTTCCCAGGTCACGCCAATCCAGGAATCTGAAGGCTTCACCTCCCTCGTGGGAGAAAAGAGCCAGGCGGATTCAGGTAGCTGCTGAATTATTGATCCAGCAGATGGGCAGAGCTGTCAGAATCAGATCGAATGCAAAGGGTTGACACAGCTGGGAGGTTCAGCTAAAGTCGGAAGGAAGTTTCCGGTTCCAGGCTTCTACTGAAAGCCTCCTAGTGGTAGAGCTTGAAACATGCAGCATTTAGACTAGATCTTTAATGTCACTGAAAATACTCTGACATTTGAAAGTGGTGCAGGATGTGATTAACTGATGGAAGGTGTTGCTTTTATACTTACCTTTTTCATCTTTTACATCTGTAAGGAGCTGAGGTTCATTGTCTTTCAGTGTCCATGAGTGAGGGTTGTCCTTCCAGCATCAAAAGCTCAAGAGAACAAGAGAGAGTACAAAACATCAAGAGCTTTCCTTAGTACTAAGAGCTAAGTTTCCTTAGTACTTTTCAAAAGTCAGGCTGTCTATTAGGTATTTAAAAGTCAATAGTCTTTCAGGGTTTTTTTTTTAATCATTTCCATTATAACACCTGGTTATGAGGGCATTAATGAAACTCTGCTGAAAAAAAAGTGTAAAAGAAAAGCACAAACGAAAAAGCCAGAAATGATGATGTATAAAAATGTATTTCAAAAGTTTACATCCCTAAAATCTGACATTAAGTACATTACAACAAAAAGCTTCAATGTATTTTTGTTTTAAGTGAGAGAGCAATGCAAGGTAGTGCATAACTGAAGTGGAAGTTTTTTTTTTTTTTTTTTTTTTTCAAATAATAAAAAAAAAAAATCTAAAAAGTGTGGCATGCATTTGTTTCCCTTAACATTGAAAGTTCTCTGCCTGCTTTCCACATGTACAGCTGGACAATTATACTGATACTTGTTTGCAAAATAGCTCAAGCTCAGCTGGTCTGAATGAACATTAATTTTTCAAGTCTTTCCACAAAGTTTTAAACAGCTTCAGATCTGGATTTGTCCTGCTGGAAAGTCAACCTTCAGCCCTGTCTGAAGACTTAGCAGCCTTTAGCAGGTTTTCTTCCATAACCTTTTTCAACTTTTCTTCCAATCTGGTGGCAGATTGCACATGTTATTTTTTTATGACAGTCTGTCAATAACGGTGGTGCGCTCAACTAACCCAAATCAATTTAATTTATTTAAAAAGCACATTCAAAAGCAACAAATGGTTCCCCAAAGTGCTGCACATCCAGAGAGTAAGTATAAATAGCCAACGTCAAAACAGACACAAACCCTATTAAGCAATTCATACAAAAGATCAAGAGGAAAAAAAGATGATTCTTCCAACAAAGATGGAACCAGATTAAGGATAAAAAAAAACAGAAAAAAATTGTCTAAAGCAAATGGCTAAAATTTGTTCTTACTTGAGTTGAAAATTTAAATCCAACAGTTTTTATTCGCTTCTTGTCTGACTCCTCTAGAAAAATTTTTCCTTGAAAGAATCTGTTTACGAGTGTTGATGATCTGAATTTGATCCTAATAACTCTTCTATAATTACTTTGGCTTGTCATTCACGCAGCTGGCCGAAGCCCCACGAGGCCGTTAGGGATTTACTCCAACCTGCAATTAAGACGTGTGGTGATGAGCACATCTGGGGGATCGAGGCCTTTTCCCTGCGCCCGAGCGGCCGGGTAATAACAGAGCTAACTGATAGCGACTGACGCTGCAGGAAGATGAGCAGTGCCGCCACAAACCATAATGTCACTGTGGTCAGAGCAGAGATAAAATAGATATGCCTTTTTGTTGTGGGGAATGAGGCAGCCATCTTTTGCCTGTTGAATTTCCGAACAAGAAGGCTCCGCCTCTTCTTTGACCCGAGCTAACTGGGGGCGCAGGGTTGGGGAGCCTGTGGTGGGCAGTCTGTGTGTCACCTCACTGTCGTTAGAGCATCTGCAGCCACAGAGGAACCATAAAAAGAGCACATACCTAGCTTTACTGTCCCCAGAGCTCAGCAGTCTCTCCCGGACGGTAAATATTATCCTTAAGGTCTCCATTTAACCTTTTTCACCCAAAGACCTCAAGACATGCCCTTCCTCGTTTGCCTTCGACGCTGCCTTGGTGTCTCAAATCTTCGTGATTTACGGAGATTGTGACAAAGCAAGCAAAAGTCAGCGGCGGCCTTATTTACGCGGTTACGCACTAAATTCAGCGTTTGCCTGAAAGCAGAGGAATGTATTTATTTGAGGGGAAGAAGGGCTGGATTGGTTTTGTTTGCTTTTCGGCTGTTGTCTCAGCGTCAGCTCCGCCACCAACAGGGGTTCACTGCTGTTTATTTGGACACCAGCTCTGACCTCTGACCTCTCCAAATGTGGGGCTGATCCTGCTCACAGCTACTGTGTTGCCAATAATTCTTCCTACTGGAAAAATGTTCTGTTTTAAATGTAAACAGCGGTTTATGGGTCTCACACGGGGAAGCAGTTTTATGCAATTAGTTAAAATCAAAAACTACATTTCTTTTCATCAAGCTTCAGATCAAAAGAGTTAGGGTGTTTTCACACCTGATAATCCAGTAGACTCGGTTTGATTGGGGACTAAAATGACAACATTTGTTACATTTTCAGCTGTCAAACAAGAAATTAAATCTATTTACTATGAATTCACTTGAGAATAATATTTGGGAGAAGAACTTGAAAGAAGAAACAGAGAAGTGAAGCGTTTTTATCCAGAAATTCAAATATCTTTCTTAGAATTTATTTACACTTTTTTTTTAGAAAAAACAAACCTGTGCCTATAGGAAGCCTTTTGATCCCAATATGAATACTGTAAAGAATGCAAAAAAGGTCAACAAAACAAATGTCAAGGATGGACTTGAAGACAGTATTAACAGCTGTGCAAAAAAGAAAAAGAAAAGAAAAATACAAACAAGCGTGGGCCACAATTCCTCTAAGAGATGGAATAGTGCGCTCACCAGTTTTCACAAATGCTGGATGTCAGTTGTTGCTGCCAATGGATGTTTGTTTTTCATAGAAGACAAGGTTGGCTTCAAGTGTTGTTTTTTTTACTTGGATTTTGAAGTGCTAGTGCTCTTTTTTGACATTAATCAGTTGGGAAATAGAGAGAGAGAAAGGGAGGAGGGATTGTTTTTCTTTTAAAGAAAACAACGTGGAACTGCATTTTCTATTTACTAAGGTTATCTTTGACATCTGAAAAAATTTAAATGTGAGTGTAAGAGACGATCGTTCCTCAGGAAGTTCACATTTTAAACATAACTATCACTTAAAGAAAAAGACACACACAATGCAGTCAGTTTTTTTTTTTTTGTCCAAAAAGAATACTTTTATATTATACATGTCAAAGACAATTTTTTAGAGTAAAGGTTTTTCCAGAAAAAATTACTGTAACAACGGCAGAACAAGTCAAAAACATAACCAATAATAATAATAATAAAAAAAACAGAGTATGCATTTTATACATATGTAAACCTGGAACAGCTTGTTTTTGAAGGACAGTGGTCATGTACAGAAAACTGGCTTTTTGATTTGTTTTAGTGGAATGGACGACTGTAACAAGGAGCTTTAAAAACATCCAGATGTGACAAAGACCCTAATCATCACCAAAGTGCACTAAAAAGGATAAAAATGTCCTCTGAATGTCACATCTTACCCAGATTTATAACAAAGCCTCCTTCCGTTGCTGTGGTTTACAAAGCGCCCCACTGGAACAGCTTCTACATAAATACAATCAAATCTAAGATTAGATACTGACTCTAGAACTCCAGGTGTGATGACTCCATATGCTACAGGTAAAAAGCACCCAAAGTCCACCTGAACATGAAGTAAAAGCGATCAGACAGTTTGGATACAGTGAAAGTACTAATGTCCTTCAGTGCTGGTATGTGACCCGGGACAGATGGACGGACATGCAGACAAACATCATGCAGAGAGAAAAGAAGAATGGAGTGAAGTTCGGTTAGACCACCCGAATGAACTCTCAGTTCTCTGAGCTGTTAGAGTCAAAATAAAAGCAGGTCTGCCTCTGAATAAATGGTCACTCTAATAAAAAAGGAATGTCGTGTTTTTTTCTCCTTCTCTTTTCGGTAACTGGACATTGTTTTTAAGACTAACTGTGAAGACAGACAGCGCTAGTTTTGGCTGCGTTAGAGAAACCAAAACATAAAGCAGCAGGAAAGCCATGGGAGTTCTGGGAAGGTTCTCCTCCAGTGAGTCAACGCGTGCAGCGATGTCCTCGGATCCAGCGTGAGGTCACGTTCACCTCAGCCCGACCTCGGTCACCTCTCTATACATTCGATATGCACTCGATAAGCAGGCCCAGAGCTACAGAAGAGCTCAAAACAGTGTGTGTTTTGATTAAAAAAAGGGAATGTAAAGAGACATATAAAAGCTGATGTCAACCAACATCCTGCTGAAAAGGTCCTCTCAGTTCTGCTTCTAGTTTATAAAAAGCTATTTACATTTAAACTGTCACTTAACTTTATTAGGAGGTTAAATAAAAATATGTATTAAATTCGTTCCTCTTGTTAAGCATGTAGCTTTTAATTTCCAGAATTGGACATGATTCAAGTCCCTGGAGATCAAATACATTCAGTCCAAATGCAAAAAAAAAAAAAAAAAAAAGAAGTTGTACTGAAATGTTGCTAATCAGCAGATATTATCCCACGGTAATACGTTTGTAAAAAAAATTATATCTGACAGTTAATTTTTTTGGTTTTTGCTAGGTAAGAAAAAATATTCTGCGTTGGTCTTTTAGACCGGAGAGCTATAAATCCAACCAAAGGAAATTAATGCCTGCAAAATCAGCAAAAGTCATTAAAAAATATTCTGGTAAGAAAAGAAAACTTATTACAAATAATCAGTGAATCACACAGGAGGACAAATTTACCCTTCAGTCTTCAGGATGACACTATAAACTTTACAGGGTCAGTTCAGAGTTTTATCATTGGGGTTCTGTGGACAGTTTATGAGCAGTTAGTGTCTGTCCTACAGCAGACGGCTCTCTCAATTGCCTCAGTTTGGGTAAGTGATATAAAGAATCCAACCATACAGATGAGTCTACAGCTAAATCAAGATGAAAGTGGATTTGTGCCATCAAAAAAAAAACAAAAAAAGAAAAAAAAAAAAAACTAGTGGCTCTAAAAAGTGTCAATTAGGTTTTTGTATCCCAACAAAATGAAGCAACTATCGCTTTCAGCATTTTTCTAACTTTAATTTGGGATATTTCCTGATCAGTTTCACTGTAGACAAACCAACAAATCTATCAGGGTGAAAACAACATAGTTACATTAATGTGCATATCTAATACTTTCCAAACCTCTTATTAATTTAATTTCAGGATTCTGTGTTCTTGAGTTCCCAACAATTATAATCTGATGAATTTGAAATAAAGCTCAGATGTCCTGGTGAGATATTTCTGAGAGTTGCTTAAATGTTCTGTAATCAAAATGGCCTATATTTTTTATTTTTTACAAAGGTATCAGTCAGGAGTGGAGCAAAAAAAAAGAAGAAAATTCACTGCATTTTTAATATATATTTAAAATGCAGAAGACTTCTCACAAACACTAGTAGTGTCATTGAAGAAGCTGAGGGAATTTCCACCAATTAATTTTATCTTAAATAAAACATCCAAGCCTGCTTAAAACCTCTGAATCTAGTGGCAAACGTGAGCTGCAATGTGCTTGGCACAAAAATGCAATCACCAAAATAACACCATATCTTCAATGAGACGTGGCGGCAGCATCATGATGTGGAATTACTATTCCTCACATAAAACTGGGACTTTTATCAAGGTGGATGAAGGAATGAACGTCTCTAAATACCAAAATGTTCAGGTGTCAACTCGACAGCTGAAGAGGGATTTTACTTACAAGCACAAACTAAAATAAGAAAAATGAAGAGGAGGAATAAAATGGAATGATCTAATTTATAGGTAATTTCCTCCCCAACATATATTATTTTATCTTATATTTTCAGATTGTACATCATATTAAAGTTGGAATATGTTTTAAAACAGCTCATTAAGGTGCTGGCGCTTTAAGAGCTTGCTTCCGCTTTTTCGATTTACTTCATTTTACAAATTTCAAAATCTGAGCACTGTCTTCTGCAGGTAAGACTGACTGCTCATATCTATAAAAAAAAAACTAAAACTTAAAAAAACAAGAAAGTGGAAAAAATATGGGGCAGAAAAAAAAAATCTAATTTCTAACTGATAATTTCAGAATGGTAAATTGAAATCCTACAAGTACAGCCAAACATACAGCATCAGAAACATGGAATGGCACAAATGTGTGCATGAATATGTGAGGCATACTGTAACAGTGTTTGTGGTACCCATCAGATAAATAAAAGCGATAAATCATCACTTGTGAAAGACGAGTAAAAGACAGAAAAAGCTGCTAGAAACGTTAACAGTGACCAAGGACAGCCAAGGTGCTTCAGTAACAACGTTAAAAGGGTCGGCTGCACATACGACCGATAGAAACCATCAGTGTTGTTTTTTTAAACAAGAGCAAAGTGTTCAGTATGTATAGATATATAATATACTTTCTTTTATATATAAATCTACTATAAACAGACAGTAAATACACAATTATCCATCATTTTACAAAGTAGAAACATTTGTATCTCAACATTCCCACCCTACCCACCCCCCAAAAAAATCCATAAACCCAGAAATGTTTTCATACAACATCCACTACAAAACAGAGTTTGAACCCTCACCTGTTGTGAAGTATGTCAGCTTTACAAAGTAACAGAGAAAAACTGTGAATAATGAACACAAAAAGTCATCAAAGGTCACAGAAGAGCAACAAAACCAACGAGATTGTTGATGTTTGGGGCAGGAATCCTCAGCAGATCAACCACAGTTCAGAGAATTAGAAAAAAAAAAATGTCAGAAGGTAGTTTTTCCAAAACATAGGAGAAAAAAAAAAGATGGATGATTAAAAACTGATACAGAAAAGCTGCACCAAGCATGGTGCTCCAAATTAGAAGGTGCGAAGTATAATCATTTAAAAATATTTCCATATTTATGATCCTAAAACTAAACATAATCCTGGGTTTCAAACGTTTCTGCTGTAGCTGTCTATTTTATTGTCTATCTGCAGATTGCAGCCAGCAGATTAAATGAAGGATTACTTTTTTCCCCCCATCACCTTTAAACAAGAAAACATTTGGCCTTAAAGTGGTGTTCATTCTACAACTTCTTACTACTTGAGAAAATATTGAAGCAACTAAAGGCATGAATCCCAGTTTATCCGTTTGTAACGTCATTTTACTAAATGACGTTGCTTTTTAGAGGTATGAAAAATAGTGGGAGGAAGCATAACATCTAAACCAATTAATATTTAAACAGGCTTAATAATAAACAGCCATAACTGATGTACACTGCTTCATATTGATGATGAAAAACTTGTGTTTCAGTGTATATGAACAGACTGAGATGTTCACCAACCTGCTACACAGCACCTGACATTTGGAGAGCAGATGTGCGTCTAAGAAGGACCTAAAGATGTTAAACCAGCTGCGAGAGGAACGGCAGCTGCAGATCACCCCTCTGGAAAATCCCAGGTGGGACGGTAAAAACAAATAGGCCCAGACGAGAGTAATTACACTCCTGGATAATCTTTAAAAAGTGACAAATTCTACCGTAGAAACTGTCACTGCCAGTCTGTGTGTGGTAAACAGCAGACGCTAGATAGTTTTGGCTTCAGTATTGTCTAATAAAGAAGATTTAAGATTTTATGGTCCTAAAAAAGACATTACAGTCTCACCTTTTAAGTCTTCCTACACTCATCTCTTACTTCTGGGTGAGAACTGCCTTCGGAGAAGTAACAAAGGGAGAGAAAAAAGCAGAAATGGAGGGACAGACAGTAGACTGGTAGCAGAGTAATAAAGGTCAACATGCCAACGTCCTCGAGAATATGTGCCGGAAACATGCAGGCACCTCATGTCTTGCCAGGACAGAAACTTCTGAGAAGATTCCTTGATCCAAAATCCATTTGTAAGGCAAAGCTCTTTAAGAGGAGCTCAACAGAAAATCCACTAATTAAAAAACAAAACAAAAAAAGGCACAAACATCTGTTACTCTCCGAATCCTTAAATCTTCTGTAACTTTACCTAGGAAAAATGCAGGATATTCAACACACTGATACCTTGAAAAAGCAGGCGTCCATCCTTTAGTGCAGAGTCACATTAACAACAGCTAAGGTGGTTTTGATAAATCACAAAAAAAACCAAAAAACAAACAAAACATGAGAAGTAGACGACTGCTGTAGCTCTGGTACGGTTCAGACTGGCAGTCAAAATGTACAAGTTTAGTGTTTTTAAAAAGCACTGGAGGCTGTCACTGTAGAATAACTGGCTCTTGTGTCCAACACGGTTAATGCTACCGCCCTGTGTGCAACTAACTGGTGCAAGGTCATCTTCTGCTGTCTGGTTCCTCTGCAAGAGCCAGTTTTGTCAGTTCCTGGTTTCTTCCCAGAGAGAAAAAGGTCTGATCGTTTCCAACGAAGGTGAGACAAAGGAATCTACTAGGAATCCAGGATGAGGACCGATTCAGCACTGAACACTTGTCTTAGTGGTCGAAGGCTAACTATGCTTATTTCTTTTACATGAGAGCTTCCTCTTCCATCGGCTCCTCTTCATCCCTTAGAGAGAGAACACCATAAGGAGAGAAATGTTACACAGAGCGTTGTAACATTTTGTGAACTTTTAATCTTTCATATTAAGATCATATTTCAAGCATGTTTTGTAGTTTTACAGTATTATTATTTTCTTAATTTTAAGATATAAAGACCTTTAGTATGTTTTGCTGCCTAATTATCACTTTATTTTGAGATGAGATCTTTTGTTATTGTTACTACAGTTTCACTGTCTTAACATTTCTAGCTAATTTGACCAGAATAGCATTTTGTTACATGCCAATATCACAAACTTGTATTGTATTGAGAGTATTGTTGTTAACAAGGTAAATAATTTTTAATATCCCATTATGTTGAGAAAAATATCTCTAGACTAGTCTTATAATCTCAAGATAATAAGACTAAAACAGTCTTCTTGCAAAAACAGTTTAATAATCTACAAATCTTGACATAACAAGATCTCATGCTTATTTTCTCAAGATAATCTTTAATATGTTCTTATGTCAAGATGAAACTTTGTTTTATTTTTCAGGCCATTATTTCATATATTTATTTCACTGGCCAAGTTAACCAGAGAACATATGACCTCAGAGGTCGCGCTAAAATTTTATTGTTCCCCGTCATTTTAACCGAAAGCATTAAATTGGTCATGTACTATTTTAACCCGACAAATTACAATCATATTAACATTGGGATATTTAGCCGCATTTTTGCACGGTTTAGTTAATATTCACCTAGTTGAATCGTGAATCCAGATCCCATCACACATAAAGCAGATGAACGCATCTACGGTAACTTTTTCTCCGTGACAAAAACCACTGACTGTGGCCCCAATAACTTATAATAAATTAAATTAAATGACTCCACTTAAATTACCAGCACTTCACCCACTGCGCATGTTACGATCTAATTAATTTCTTTATTTATTTCCTCAAGATAAACTCCTGGCTCCTCTGTTTAGACTATAAATGGATTAACACAACATTGCATTCTCTTTAGTTTTCTCTGTTCTGTGTGTAATGGAGACTGGAATTAAACGCACCATTTCAACCAAAGGTTTGGAATGAGTTTATTAAACCAGACGCTCCAAAGCATCCGGTCCATAACTCTTCAACATGATGTCAGCTCCCGGTCAGAAAGACGCATTTAGTTCAGTGTCCATGAGATGATATTCAGAAAGAATTTTTTATTGATTGACTTTAGTTGCCTCTGCGATGAAATCTTTGCTTAAAGTCTATAATGTCTGCCCATGTGCACCAATCAGGGGTGTTAATTATAGCCTATCAAATGACCGATGGGGTTCAAATTTTCCGGTCATTTAAAAAAATAACCGGTCAAATACGGAAAATATTCCGTTAAAGCGACCTCTGTATGACCTTAAGCTCATTTTAAAACAATTAAATCTCATTATCCAGAGTTATAAACATTATCTAACAGAAATAAGTTGTATGTATTTGCAGGAAGCAAACACATAATAATGATCTGTGTTTTAGTGACATACAATTGCAACCATTTCTTTACAAACACAAGCATTGGGGTCTCAGACAACGTCTAGAGGTCACACCACAGACCTTTTTCCAATGTGCTTGTTAGCGACAGACAATGAAGCCATGGCTGAAACGGTTTCAGCTTCCTCCACGTCACGCTGCAGCGCTTCATTCAATGACCAACCAAGGGTGGAGGCAGAACGCTGCAGAGAGCGCCAATATTTACCTGCAACAAACATAAATAAAAACGGGATGCAAAAGCTGTCCATCTAGAAGAGATCTGCAGAACATGAGCATGAGTTTCATAAATTAAAAGGTTTTGGATGTGAAGCGCAGTGTCTACAGATTTGAAAAACCTGTAAAAAATGCTCCCACTTTGGCATTTTTCAAGCCAACGGGACAAAATCGTATATTTCATTGTTTTACATTAAGTGAATTTTTTTTAACATCTTTTAAATCTACCAAACCTCAAATATGGTATCCATTGAATGACTATTGTTATGATTTTTCACAGAAAATAAAGAAAAAATCAGATTGTCTTTGCTAAAACTGGCATTTAAAATGTAATGCACAAATAAATGAAATAAATACAAGAATATTTGTTACTTACGGTGAGGACTGAAGTTAATAGCATTTATTAAACAATTTGGAGAAAATATGTTATGTAATCATTGATTGATGTTTTTGGTCTGTAATAAATGAATGAAACTTGCATAACTCAATATATATGATTTCTCTATTTTCTTTTAGTTACATAGTAAATAAAAAAAACAGTTTTTATGACAGTGTGAGTTTTTATTGCACACTAAGAGGGCTAAACAAGCTTTAAATGTCAAATTTTTTAAAAAAGGAATCAGCTTTTATAAAAAAAGAAGAGGTGCAAAAAACCCCAAAAAAACAAAACAAAAAAAACACCAACAATGACAATTTTGGTTCAATTGTTTTTATTGTTAACTACAACCCGAAAGTGGTAATAATATCACTGCTTTGCTTTCTCCCCTGTGATCAGTAAAACAACTGACTTAACTTTCAACAGCAGTGATTTCATAGGTGATATGTGGAGGCATTACGATTTAGAAAAGCCTAATTTTACCTTTTTTTTTTTACATAAAATGAGAGATGTGTACAGGCTACCAGCTCTACTCACTCTGAACCTCGATGACTTTCTCCATTGAGCGCACAGCATTAGCATTTGGTTTCTGCTGCAGCACCTCGTAAGGAATGGGGTCCAACTGAAACAGACAGAAAATTAGATTAAAAACATTTCTGGATAATGTTTTCACTTCTCTACGAGCTCCACTCTGACACTATTTAATGTGCTTTTACTGCAATTTAATTTATGTATTCTGGAACAGATGGCAGCCTATGTATACAGCGAACCTCATTCAACATCCAAGCATTTTATTTGTTGGTATAATAGCTGCAACTTGATAAATACTCTCTGAAAGAGTTCCACAGGTGTTCAGAAAGTTTGCTCCAAAACCCCATTTGACCCGACGCAGTCCCAACGCGGTTTACAGGATCAGTTTTGAAATGCTGACCACAGCCCACTGTTAAGTCAATCCAAGAGGTTGGGAACAATCTCAAGCTGCTGACACAATAAAAAAAAAATCTGTCTGCAGATGCACGCCTCTTCCCACTCCTCGACAGCTTTGCTACTCTTTGACATAAACTACACTGTGTGCTTTGTTCTGAGTCCCACTCGAAGGAAGCACATGGGTATACGCAGATGCATATACTTGGAAACGGCCAGTTCATACATACACCTCAGCGAGAATGGCTAAATCTATAAAAGAGAAAAAAAAAAAAAAAAACAAACCTCCAAGCCAGAATTCAGAGCAAACAGAACTATTCCCTCAGGTGCCTTCCTAACCCGGAATGATTTAATTTCCCCTTTGGCCGACGATTCGTTCGACACTTTCACATCCCGTTTCGGTACACAGCCTCATTCAGCTCCACATTCCTCCTCAAACGGCACACATCCCTGTTCTGCTTTGTCATAACCCCAGAGGAATAGAACGCCAACATGGAAACATGGAAACTGAGACATGCAGAGTTAGAAAGAAGGGAAGAAAAAAAGGTTTGGCTTGACATTTGGAGAGCAGGATGCCAGAGAGAAAAAGAGGATGGTCGGTCTAGCGAGGCCAAGACTAAGAGTTTTATTTTAATTAAAGCAAATAGAGTATGGGAGGGGTCCACTGGGCCGAGGGAACAAGGCACTTTGGGGAGAGATGGATACTTTAATCCTGCTGTGGCACGATAGGCTACATCATGCACTCAGCATCAGCTTGAGGAGTATGCACGCATCCAACTCATGCACAGCTCTTTTAAGTAACTTGTTACATGACTGACTCTTTTTCAAATAACAGGGTCCCATTAATGCTGCAACTTGAACATGCTTTTTATTGCCATAAGGATCAGGGTGCCTCTTGAAGCGTCCAAATAGCTGAGTCAGACTCTCTGGTCCAGTACTTAATTAGTTCAGATCTTGCATAAGATCTGAACTTATTGTGTCAACAGGCAACGTCTTATCAGAACAGGAAGAAGTCACGTAGGGTACCACAAGGTTCTATCATGGGACCCCTCCTATATCATATCTGCATGCTCCTTTCCGGTCATATTATAACAAGAATATGATGATTTATCATAAATATGCAGATGATACACAGCTCTACATTACAGTGTCACCAGGTGACTCAGAACCCATCCAAGCACTGAGAAAATGCATTGGTGCCACAACTTTCCATAACTTTCTCCAGCTGAATGGAAACAAAACTGAAGTTGTTATATTTGGACCTGAAGATAGAAACTTTTGGTCCAAAGATCTGCCTAAAAAAAATCACGACAGCAATGTTTATTGCTTGTTTCTTATTTGGTTACTGCATTATGTTTTTATGGTGCAAAGCACTTTGA
This sequence comes from Alfaro cultratus, assembly GCA_903066825.1. NCBI lineage: Eukaryota > Metazoa > Chordata > Actinopteri > Cyprinodontiformes > Poeciliidae > Alfaro > Alfaro cultratus. Next base: position 50,646 of record CAEFZX010025417.1, read on the forward strand.
ACTGCCTTGCTGTTGAAATGTGCTGTACTACTAAACTCGACTATCAAAATCATTGAATTCATGCATTCCAGTCACACAGATCACAGGTGTGGAAAATCAAGCACCTGGTAACGCAAACTGCCTCTACAAGCATAATATGTAACAGAATGGGTTGTTCTCAGATGTTTAAATCATGATATTTGGTGCCTTAAGAAAAATAAATAAATTCTAAGGCTGTTCACAGAACGGTAGGAAAGACCCATGAATTTGAAACTGACACAAATGAAACGGACGCTGTATGAAAGTGGCACAACGTTCCTGTGACTAAGTGAGAGAAAGCAGGACTGATTCATCATTAGCATCCTAATGTTTCCACATTGGGAGACTCAGATCATCAATCTTTCAGTCAAAGTGCACTTCTCCAAAGGTTCAGCCCATGCTGCTCCAGCTTTCCTCGGCTCCCTGTCAAAGCGAGGTCAGGGGTTCTCCGGGGTTTGCTGGAGTTCAGCTCAGAGCAGAGCTGGACGGGGGCAACTTGTCAGTTTGATTGACAGCCGGGCTTGGCTTGTAAACTTTAATGACTCTCATCATGGTACCCCAGGGGCCCAAACTCAGCAGGTAGGGTAAAGACGCACATGAATGAGCAAAGGACACATGAAGGAATATTGTAAACAAGCCTACATTTGTTCCTGACGTCATCCGTAGCAGGAACACATTTTGCTGCTTTTACCTGCACACTGAATGTGTCGCGGTCTTAAAAAGTCAGACAGACATGCTGGATTTAACCGATCTCTGAGGATATCTACGTCCTTGCCAACAAAACCAAGACAAGCCATGAGCTGAGTGAGAGGAATGTGGCCCGGTAAAAACATTCCTAAGGGAGGCTCAAAGCAAAACAGTGGAAAGATGAGGAATTCTACTTGTTCAGCAAAATAAAAAAGTGCACAAGGCATCCATTGTTTACCTCTTTGTCCGTGTGTACATGCTAGCAGCTGCTAAAATTGTCTGATTATGTTATGCTAACTGAACAAAGTAATCACTTGCATTGTGCAAAGCGGGCGACCTTTTCAGATAAGTTTCTTCTTGGATTTTGTTTTTTTTTGAGGGGTTGGAACAGTCAGGCTTACAGGGCGACAAGTGAAACTGAGCAATTTTACTGTAACTGAAGAGCAAACACGCTTAATGACCTCACGGACGGCTGGCAGCAATTAGCATATTAGCTAGTTGTTTATCAAATAATTGCTAACAACCATGGTTTGGAGTTGGCCGACATCTGTACTGGAGCAATCATCAATTAGCACAGAGGTCAGAGTTCACTGGCGTAGTTGCAAATGCATCATTCATGAGCTATTTAGAGAAAAAAGTATTGGTGATTAAACATTAGAGAAGATGAAAAAAAGGCCTGTATTGGACATTTGTTGTTTTTATTTTCCATTTTATCACGCTCGAATAAGTGGTTTTAAACAACGTAGATGGTATTGTTATCAAAGCATTGCAGTAATGCTCATAAACAAGCTATAAAACACTATAATATTATATATATATATATATATATATATATAGTATATATATATATATATATACTATATATATATATATATACTATATATATATATATATATACTATAATGTTATATATAGCTATAACACTATATAAAACACTATATACTACAACACAGAAAGGGAAAAATGAACATGTGTAAAGACACATCTTTTAAATTTGCCACAAAATCAAAGTAAAGCTAACTATCAGTTAGAGGTTTAAAAATAAAGTAAAAAAAAGACACAAAATATACTATTTAACAGGAAATTTTAACAATATCCAGATATATTGGTGATTCATTCAGATTGAAAGGGAGTGAGAGAGAGCAAGCTGTTAGCAGATAACAAGAAGGCTAAATATATTACAAATATATTTATAATGTATGTCATAACAACATATATAATATATATTATGATTTTTGCATCTCATATCACATCTATTTAAATTCAAACAGCAAAAATCCCATATGGCACCACACCTGCCTTCTTGTAAAACGAAGAATAGGACATTCAGCTCACATGTTTGGATCAGAGATTTTTATTACGGTAGTGTTGCGGGTCGAGGAGCTTCCCAGACAATACAGAGCCTCAGATGGTTTGATGCAGCATAAACAAAAGCACAGCTGACCAGTTAATCCAGCTGTGGTTTAATGCCTGGACCCACTCAGCGTTACCACACACAGACCCACATTTAGCCAAGAACTAAAGTTTTCTCTGGAGGAAAAACTTGCTTACTGGACATGCTTGAAAAAACTGTTGCCCATTCGATGCTCATGCAGGCTGTAGTCACACTGTTTTTGTTTAAATTTAACTTTGGAGTTGCTATTTGAGGCTAAAACACAACTTTAGACGGTGAATCAAAACTAAAATAAAAAGAGTGGGTTTTTATTCTTGTCTTCTCACCGACATTTCCCAGCAGCATTCCAAAGTCATTACAGGGACCTTACTGGAGAGCATAAAAATGCTTTCTTCCCGGTGTTTCAATCTGATTTTAAGTAGTTTTTTTTTTTTTTTTTTTAACTGTCGCCCTTAGCAATCAAAGATCCAAACAACAAAAAGATCTGCTTTTGTTCAATCAAGCTGACATCATTGTTTCCAGCTGGACAAGTCAGGAAAACTTTATAATGCAGTACTAAAATGATGTGCTATTTACTTATCAAACAATTCCTATATCATTCTCCAGACAAGCTCTCTGGAGAAGATTGAATCACAACCTATTTTAATTAAATTAATCTGGAAATTAATTTCAACACATGCACATTTTGAGTAATAATAACCTACATTGGATTCATTCTGATTTCAATCCATTTCAGTCTTCCACAGGTACAACAGTTTACAGAGCTGCTGAATTACAATAGTTTCCTCCTTCTCAACTTCAATGATTGCTTGGTTTCCTTTAACTGTCTGATCCCTGGACCCAGACTGACCCTGCTGGAAGAGGTGTGAGGGTAAGCATTTTCAGATGTGGGCGAGAGCGCTGCCCTGCAGGGAAGGGGGACTGGACGCCCCCTGTTGCCTCCTGCCCATTCTCAAATTCTCAGCTCAATATGGCCACCACCCAGAGACCTCCTTCAAACTCCTGCAGGTAGACGTGCCCCGCAGGCTGCTGAAACATTAGAAGCAAAGCTTCTGGCACATTTCATTATCTGGCTGTAGGGCGGTATGGTAAGACACAAGAAATCAGTCTCTCAAACTGGATGTTCAGGGAAGAGAACTATGACAGCAAAAAGAAACCGCCCCTCGGCGATGTTCTTGAGTTTCTGAAACCTTTCCAGATGTCATCGTGCTGTTGTGAGCTGAAGCCATGTTACAATAATTCTCTAGGTACAGTGGTAACCCCTGGTGAAGATGTGCAAAGAAATATTGGGAAACTTATGAGAGAATTGATCATTGGTGAAAAGAAATCTTTAAACAAGGAGTTCACGTTCAATATATTCCTACTGCAACACACCTGAATCAAAAGGCTGAATTAAATTCTTGGCATGTCAGCACATTTTGCAAAGGTCTGGTCATTAACCATTTATTTGACTCAGGTGTATTGGAGCAGGGATGCATGCAAAAGTTCCCGGACAGTGGCACTTGAGGACTGGAGTTGCAGAACCCTGCTTTGAACATTTTATTAATACTATGCAATCTCCCCTTTTGTCTGCAGGGCAACACTAAATCTTCTCCTATAACTTGTTATAAGCATTCAGAAAGTGGAGTTGACTACATCAGTGTGTCCAACTCCAGTCCTCAGGGCTGGTTTCCTAAAGGTTTCAGATGCAGCTGCTTCTGCACAACTGGTTCAAATGACTGAAATATCTCCTGAACATGTCACTTAGACATACAGGGGCTTGATAATGAACAATCATATATTTAAGGAAAGATCTAAGACATGCAAGGTATAGATTCTTGACTTTGGATATCACTGCTATCGATAATCCAGCGTCCTGGGTCCTTGCTAAAGCTCCTGAGGTGGCCATAGAAGGAAGCTGATTTTTGTGTTAGGTGTCAAGTTTTCCTCTGTTGGTATGGCCATATGTTTTCGGAAAAGACATCATGATATGCTGAAGCAATTTTTATATCACATATCATACGTCATTTCCTCCTTTTGGTTCACTTTCTCCGGTTTCTCTGCTCAGTAGTCTTGCACTCCCTCTTTAAGGGAGGATTTACATATAAGTGAACTAAGACATCTTTTCAAGCAGACCAGAGTTCACTTGTTAGGTCTGCACCAACGTTTTGAGCTTTTACACCTGGCCAAATAAGTGACTGTCCAAGGTAAAACTCTGGTCCATTTCAAGTGAACCAAGCAAACAGTTCTAGTGTAAAAGCAGTCTTGGTCTCATCTGATGAAGTCTCCTGGGTTCTGCAAAGTCTTGCATGTTTTCATTTGTTATGGTAGGTGAAAAAAAGGGTTTTCCAATTCCAGCCTAATAACATTTTGTTATGTTAAACTTTTCAATTATGGCTATAACTGTAGATACGGATGCGTTTAGGTGAGACGCTACATTCTTGTAGAGGTTTATGAAGATCTGACTCATTCACTCAATAAAAACCTGAGTGAGTGCTGTGTACAGATCCATTAAGTTCTGTATTTTTTAACAGGTTTGACACAAAGGACTATTTTCATATAATAAAAAAATTCAAGCAAAGTAACTCCAGTGTAACTTGATGATCTAAATGTTCCAGTTTTTACAATTTACAAATCTCGATCCTTTATTGTTCTGTTTGTTTTGCTTGAACTCCAAGATCAGCACAGGGCTACGTTATTTTTTTCTCATCAATGCCAAAAACCACAGCTCAAATAATCTGCAGGAAGGAAACAAGTTGTCCTAAGATGCACAGACATGACTTTAAATGTGATTGAATTTGATTTCAAGCTGAAAATATTTTAATAGGTCTTGTGCAATATAATTTTTTCATCAGCATAAACAAAGTTTTGTTTAAAATGAAGGCTGGAAAACACACAAAAACATATCTGGGCTTCATGATGTGATGTGACATGGTCAACATAAGCACTGCTATTGGGTCATATGAGGGTTAGAAGAATTTCAGATAAAATTAGATAAACATTTTTATTGTCATTGTCACATGAACAACAAAATTTGAGATGCTTATGGTTTTTTATAAATCACAATCTACACAAAACCCAAAAATAAACAGCTTTAGGAGAGGGTTCCCTCAAAACTCACAGCATGTGTACATAGCTAATCCAGCAGCCAGCATAGCATCAGAGCGGACATTTTCTGCACATATATTTGAGGTTATTCTGATTATTGCCTCTGAATATCCTGCAAGTGCAAATACATTTCAGTAAAGCATGAGAAATTACTGTAAATTGTGTGTCAACATACACTTCTGAAGATTAAAATTCCTTCTTGACGCTACATTTTGAAGAAAACTAGAAGGCTACATATTTAAATGCAGCTCCAAATAAGTGAGCTTAGAAGAGAAACTGTTCTGCTCTGTGTCACAAAGCATCAGTGTTTGTAGAGCGCCACAGATCAGCCCACACACTCCCTCAATTACTCCTTCTGCCTGGAAATCCTCGCCCTCTGACGTGTTTGTGTGCAGTGAGTGTATGTCGTTGTCCTGCTTCAGAGGTGGTGAAGACAAACAAAGATGACACCAGGAAGAGATGCGGTTAACTTAAAGAGGTCAATGCAGTAACGGGAAGATTTTTCAAGCTCTTCTCAGTTTTTGTTTTAATATCTATACAACAGAAGAACCTAAAATTGATCTTTTTTCATGTGGTTTTAGGCATAAAGCTTCATTCTTTTTAAATGTGTGTTCTGTTTCATCCATTTAATTTATTTAAAACAATGTGGTCTTTCACCAGCTGTTTGTGACAAGTGCCTTGCAGTGGTATTTATAACCCCTGAAGCATTTAATTTTTTTTATTTCACAAACTTTAATAGCTATGCGTCATTTGGTATTTTATGTGATAGACCAACACAACATATTCTATGACTATGGAAGGAAAATTATGCCTAGCTTTCCAATTGTTCTTTACATATAAACGTTTGTAAGTCCCTTACTTATTACATTAGGATCTATGATATGTGTAAAGTATCTTTAGTATAAATGAAGCTGTTCTATGAACAGAGCAAAATTTTAAAGAAGGACCTCCGGTCAGATAAAACCAAAACTGCACACTGTACATGTCAGCCTGAACAACCTTCATGGAGAAGCACAATGATGAAGGCAGCATCATGCTTTGGGATGTTTCTGTGATGTGAAGATTGCACTAAATAAAGGACAATTCTGGAAAAATACCGGTCAGAATGGAATAGACTGGGGACAAGGTTCACCTTCCATCAGGACACAAAAGCCAGAAGTCCAACAGAATGGTTTAGATCAAAATGTATTCTTGCCTTAGAACAGTCTGGTTAAAGCCCAGATGAAAATTTAATTGATAATCCGAGTCAAAACCTAAAATTAAATGTACCTAAAGTGTCTCCATCGGATTTGAATTAGCTGAAGCTATTTCACAAAGAATGTGCAAAATATTCAGAGTCTTGCTGTCTCTGGAAGACTGAATGCAAATGCATGCCACACTTTTTAGATTGTTATTTTTAAAAAAAGAAACCTATCTATTCCTTCCACTTTGTACTTATACACCAGTTTGTGTTAGTCTGGAACATCAACACATTAAAGTTGTTGGTTGCAACATGAAAACAGCTTGTTTCAAGACACTTTGAAACAAGCTTAATGTCTGATCATTTCACAATAGTCTGGGAGAAAATGTCAGCAGTTACGATTCCCTCACCAAAAGCAGGTGAGCAAGACTTACCTCATTGCCGAGCAGAGCAGAAATGCAGGCTTCAGAGGCATCGCATATGGCCATCAGGTCATGACCCCCTTCCAGGGCAAGTACCAAGCGACCACCGGCCAGGTCCATCAGCTGCCTGGTCAGGTAGCTGAAGCCTGAAGACAAAGGAAATCACAGCAAAGAAAGGGAAGGGAAAAAAAATGAATCGCTGCTGAGCTTCCAACTTCCTCTTGGGATTCTGATAAAAGCAAAAAGACAAAAAAATGGATGAAGGAAGGACTGAATGAGACGGTGGAAGAAGAGCGGAAAAAAAGTGAGCCCTGTGGAATTACTGGAGGCCAAGAGAGAGCCCTAATACGAGCCAGGTTTAATTTTAATAAACACGGCTTTACATTTAGTCATGGTCAAACCTTGATGTTCCTCTCAGAAGTAGGAGGGCAGATGAATAATTCTATTCAGACACACTTTATTCTACCCAAATTCTACCTCATCTCCTCTTTCTGTAATCCTCTGTAAACCACCCATCCTATTCCCTTTGACAGGCAGGAACCCTGCTCTTACTTAGGATATCCAGTGTGAACACAGGAAAGCTTTTTCTTGGCACGACAACATCTGTTGGAGTACCAAAGAAATTCAGCTACAAATAGAGAGAGTTTTCTTGCAAAAAGATAGTTAAAGAAGAGTTTAAAGATTTAAGTTGACAAAGAATAGAGTTTAGTAAAGTAATCGGTCATTATTGTGATCAATAGTTACATTTGGCTGTCAGTTTGTATCCTCCGAGCGGTGGGGCATGTCCGTCAACAGCATCGAAGCCAGAGGACACCAGAACCACATCTGGGGCGAACTCGTTGGCGATGGGCATCACCACCGTTCTGCAGAGACAAAACCAAACAACACAGTTTTGTAGAGAAAATCTGATGGTTTGGAGTAAATGGCAAGATCTAAATTTGAAATGTTCTGCTTCACTTCTCATGGAAATGTCATGGAAAGCTAGATCAATATGAAAACAAATTCAGGGATCCATGAAAGCTCAATATTATCTGTGGTGTAGTTCAGTGAACATCACTGCAAAAACATTTCTGGTAAAACTCAGAAACCTTTGCTCCTCTCGATAGACACGCATTTCTTTTATTTACAAGTTCCGCAGACCAAACATTTGCAGAGTATGTTTGGACGTACAGTAATGTGACAGGAATAATTACCACACGTCCTGTTTGAAGTGGATATTCTGGAAATTTGGTGGCAGGAATAAACCCCATGGTCAAGTCAAAAGCAGCAACAGGAGGACAGATGTAATTATATGCGTGCTAATTATGTATGATGCATCTAACACTGCATGGGTGGGGTGATTGACGACTGTTTGTATATAAATTTAATTCACTAAACAACTGGTTAGTATGGGTTCCCCGTGTTCAGACATAAATGAGATCAACAGCAGGGCAAATGTGCAATGATTCATTGCAAATTGTGGCTGGAAAATCCAGGGAGGTTTATATGGTGATCCTGTTTGGAAGAAAAGGGGACGCAGGAAAGTTTTGCAAAAAAAGGTTAATCTAATCTCCATTTTTAAGAGTATTTTTAGACAGATTTTGTTTTAAATCTGCGTCCATGTGGAATAACGCGGCAACTTGGGGTGACAGTACCGTAAAAATTGAAAAGGTAATCTTGAACTCAATAAATTGGATAACTTCAACCTTTCACATTGTCCACACCTCTCTATAGTTTCTTCTAATCTCTGGAAAGATTATTAGCGCAAACTATGATTTGCTCCATTTTGGTACTCAGATGATTGAGACAGAGAACTGGCACAAAGGGAGGAGCGCAGCAGGAATACATGCAAAGTGACTATTAAATTGACAAATAACAAATAACCTCATCCTTGCTGCTTTCATGCAGTAGGACACTGGAACATGCCAAATTTAAAGTGAGCGGCTGGCAAATCAAGGAGACAAAATGACAAGTCTGAGCCATTGAGAACATGCCAGTATTTCCCCAGAGTCTTCTCTACAATATCCAATATCTAGAGTAGGTAGAATGGGTCTAATATTTTTTCATCAATTGGAGAAAAAACAACTTCAAAGTTGAAATGTGTCAGCGTGGAGTGGAACAGAGCTTCAACAGGAGAATTTTTGTCACTGTTTTTCAAGCTCCTGTTTACTGGATATCCAGAAATTATTCGAAAAGACTATGCAAGGTCCACATCCTGCCAGCCTACATCACTTCCTGCCTTTGGGAACATGTGGCTTTAGCATTTAGCAGGTATTATTTGGCTCATAAACAGCTAGGCTTTCCAGATGGCAAAACAAGTGTCTCTCCCCAGTTCCCTGTGGGATTGTTGACGTTTGTTTTTGTTTTTTTTTAAGGTTTCTGGTATATTTGGCCAAGTAGTATTTTGATGAGGTCTGTGACTGATGGAGTACCACAGGGTTCTGTTGTAGGTCCCCAGCACATTGCTGACCTCAGGAACATGGTGCTGGTTAGCTGGCGGTGGGCAGGCAGCTCGCCCTGAACGCCGTAGACCACAGGTTTTTCCATCTCTTGCTCACCACCAAATTACAACCCTGAGCTCTACGCCCCCCCTCTATCCTCCACCACAACACAAAAGTAACGCGCACACAGCTGTCTGAAGGAGAGGCAGGAGGTAGCATTACAAGGTTTTTGGGAGTCACAGATAGCAGGAATATGTGCAGCGCGTGTCACTGTACTCCTTCAAGCATGTAGCAATATCTTAGATAGGGATGATCAATGAATTTCAATGAGATAGGCTGTCTGGAAAGAAAACACAGACAGAACTGATGTAAGTCCTGTAGATGTGCAAAATAATCAGCCCATTTAAATCCACAGCCTTGGTCTATTAGGATCTGAGCCATGAAGGACCCCACACTTAATAAAGGCAGTCAGCCACAGACGCAGTTGAGGGAAACCTTGACTACCAAGGACACCTAAACCACCATTGGCTTCCACACCTCCTCCTCGTTCAGCCTTGAGCTCAGACAGAAACAGGTCTGGTTCTGAAGAGAAATACTGCTTGTGTCACCCCCCCAACCCCTGACTCTAGAATAATATCCTGACATTTAGAGAAATAAAAAGCCGGGGGAATTAATTAGACAACTGGCAAAGAAGGAAGCCAGCGGTTTCTGAGGAGCACTAATTGGGCGTGAATCAGAGGCTATGTATGCAGAGATGAAAAAAAGACGGTTTGTTAATGAAGGGGAGGGGAGAGTTTACGACTGAGCCTTAAGCGACGGGACATCCTGAGAAAAGCGGTTAGAACACTCAGAGCTGTCGGCTCGGGTCCAATCCGACTTTACTGCGATTAGAGTCACTTGTCAGTTATGCGGCGTCATCTATTGTTTGGGGTTGTTTGGTTTACCTAGCAACAGGTGAACAATGGTTGTCTGTGGCTTGTTTTTTTGTGTTTAGAAATTTAAAAATAATGTTTACTACTAATCAGATGAGACAAAAAAAACAACAACCCTAAAATCAGTTCTGTGGGATTTAGTTTATGAAAGCAGTCAAGGTGGAGATAAAAACTATGACATCACTGAAGCTATATTCTCATATTATTTTTATCAGATACATTCAGACTCCCCCACCATTTGAAATGTTGCCTGAAGGAAATATAAATTGTCAAGTACATGCAGTCGTTTGCATCAAACCGGCAAATAAAAGGTTAAACTGCAGAGGTTGAAGGCTTTCCCTCTTCGTTCATAAAAAAGAGAAAAAAAATCAGAAGAGAAAGAATGAAGAGAGTGAAAAACACACATGCACGCTTACACTTCAAAGCCCTGTCATCTGCTGCTGCAGAGAGCTGTTCTGAATTAACTTTAATTCTCCTTCTCTCTCTTCTCTCCAAGTTCATGGTAAAGAGAGGGACTGGGGGGAGGGGGGGAAAAACAGAGACAGAGAAAAAGAGAGAGAGACGGTGCTTCTGGTTTTCATTAGGACCAATTTTCTTATCTTTTTTTCGCTGTGCTTTCTGGAGGCTCACAGTTGATCCCCTGCAATGCAACGTGGCGCAGGCCAGCGGAGGAATGGAAAGGTGCCGGCTGCAGGGCACGCACCCCCATCCGGCAGATAGAGGGGGGAGGAGAGAGGCGGGAAAACCAAGATACACCGCTTTAAAAAATGGGACTGAAAATATCATGTGTTCTGTTTGTGGTTGTACAGAGCATCACAAACATATCCATCCCCCTTTAGTGTGCTCTCCTGTGGGGATTTTAAATTTCATGTGCTTTTATTTTCAAGAACAATTGTTCACTACAACTTTTCTTTCAAGCTCAGTTGGACTAGATGAGGAGCGCCAATATTTAAGTTTTGAAAAGATTCTCAATTCGATTTAGGTCTGTACTTTGATTGGGCCATTCAAACATAAAACTATAATCTCATCTTAACCATTTCACTGTAGCTGTGGATTTATATTTAGGGTCAATCTCCTACTGGAAGGTGAAGTTTTTTGCAGTCTTTTTCAGGGTTTCTTCCAGAATTCTCCTGTATTTAGCTCCACCCATCTTTCCTTAGAGCTTTTTCCTGCTGAAGAATAGCATCTCTGCAGCTTCAGTCTTTCCCTCAAAGTAAAGTGGAAAGACTTATTTCTGATTTTTTGGAAACAATTTCCAGTTTGGAGCTATTTCACAACAATCTGTAAGCTTGTAGTTGCGAAATGACAAAATGGAAAAACGGAAAAAAGTTTCAGAAATCTGAATACTTTTTGAAGTCACTGTGAACAATAATGCAAACACACATTTGTAACAAACTTTAAACCCAAACCTTTAGTAGAAATGTATATCTAATTTTATTAAATTATTCTGATTTTGTTTGAGCATATGTATGGACTGCAAAATCACAAAATATTACCAAAAATATTCTGTCTAGTTCCTAGAGCAAATATCTCGGTCCACTTACAATAAGACAAAACTAACTTACAAGTTTTAAGTCTATAATTCCTTAATACCTATTGATAAATATTTTTTTGATCAGGTTCTACTGCCAGATTTTGTCACTTATTATATAGGAAAAATGTCTTGTTAAAACTTAAAAAAAATCTGTCAGTGAAACTAGTAAGTTTTTAAAAATCAATAATAGGAAATTATTCACTTAAAACAAGTTGATATATCTTGCTGAAAACTTACTTGTAAGTTAGTTTTGTCTTATTTCAAGTGTACTAAGATGTTTGCACCAGAAACTAGACCAAGAATACAATTTTGCATTTTTGCAGTATGACAACCTGAAATAGCTTTTTTGCTTTTGTGTTCCAAGTTAGCGGCATAAATGACCAAATTTATTGCTTGTCAGCTGTTGACATGCAGACAGAAGAGTTGAAAGGGAAGAGTAAAAAGACGAGTGGTGACTGAGAGCAAGCAGAGCTCTGATGTGCATTAAGAGGCCGAGGTGTGCTTCCCGGAGGTTGCGTGCCAACGGCTGTGATAAGCCGGTAAGGCCGGTCAGTTTGATGCGCCGGCTTCAGACCAGATGGACACACAGCTGAGAACAGGGACTCATCTTCAAAGAGCCCTGGAAGGGATCCAGTCCCGCCGCGTTCAAGATGCATGAATCAAAAACGAGTAGGCGACATGTAGAGTGTGTGTATGAGTGGGTGTGTGTCGGCATGTGTGGAAGTGTTGAGGGTGAGTGGGAGAAGTTTTATATTTAGTCCAAATAGAAGCCATGAGGTTTGGCTTGACGACAAGCCCCCTGCCTACTCAACGGTTCCCAGAAGATAGTAAATTTATAACTTGTGGCAAATATTTTAAAGCCAGAGCCAAAAATACAAAACACGACAGCTGACATTTCTTTGTTTTTCTCAGAAATAGATCCAGGAAGAAAAAAAAAAGAAGAAAAGATCAAAAAACTGTCAGTTAAAGTTGAAGGTAATGTTGATTTACCTGAAGGCAGCCAAATACTCTGCGTCCCCCATGGGAGGTTCGAGGCCCCCAGTAAACGCCATGTTCACGTTGAAGCCCTCACCTGCACCGCTGCCCACCTGTGGGGCATAAACATGTTTTAATGTGCAGAAATGAAAATAAAACATTGGATGATGAAAGATTATGACGGACCTCATCTGGAGCTCCGCTGCCGGGGAAGAAGTTTCCGTCGTCATAGCGATGTAGAGAAAGGTACAGAACACTGGGGTCTGTGTAGAAGGCCTGCTGGGTCCCGTTGCCATGGTGAACATCCTAAAATGATTAGAAAAGAATGCAGGCTAAAGCAATCACAAACACATTTTTGGCAATAAAATTGTTATTATGAGATGACATAACTCTAAAAATTGCACAGTACATAGTGATATGGTATTCTGCATACTGATTGACACCTTTTTAGAAGATGTGAAGAAGAACTCAAAATACATCAATTAAAAAAAATCTCTGATTATAGTACCGTAATCTCATAATGTATAAGATATCCAAACTACAGATGCACTAATCTCATTATTGACATCAGTATCAGTCCAGATATTGTAAAAAAAAATTCTACATTGAGTATCGGTGCACAATCCATAAGCGAAGATCTATTCAGTGTAATTCTATGCTTTGTGCTTTGAGCAACATCACGTTTTATCTTTTATTTTACATTATATTTAGAATTCGTATTTGTATTTTCCAAACTACTTGAAAGGTTTGCTGCAGTTTATTTTGACATGTTTGAACAAGGTAGTCAACCATTTGTTTTCATCAGTTTCAGTTTCTTTATTATTTATTGTACATTGGCTGTTACACTCCAACAAATATGTAATTTGGGACGATTATATCCGTGTTTAAAACAAAAAAAAGTTACATTTTGAGTCAATTCACCTTCGTTTTCCTGTATCAGATCGGTATGAACCGATAGAGGAACCTCAAAAATCTGTATCGGCATCGGAAGTGAAAAGAGTGGATCGATGGATCACTAACCAACCTTTAATGCTTTGATTCATTTCTTTAAGTGGGACCAGGCAATATAATGAACGTTAAAAAGTGACAGAATTGGAGTGAATTATATAATAAACCACCATTAAATGACTAATAATAACAGTCGACTCAAGATGACCATATAAAATTATGTTAAGTATGGTGGATCTGTAATGATGTGGGCTTATTTATATTCAAAAGACCCTGGGAAAGTTGTTAGACTGTATAAACTCCAGAAAGTTTGTTTATATAAAGCCATGAATGGTGAATTAACTTTCTTATATAAAAATAAAACAAAACAAACTACACATATTTGTTGCTCAGTAAGTTTAAAACAAATATATTTATTTTGTTTAAACAACTTCACCAGGGCTCAATATAAGTGTGGCTCAAGGAATCTATTTAACGGTTACCATGGTAGTTCCCTCCCTTTTCCGCAATATTACAGGATAACATTGCACAATACGCTTTATTAGTCAGGCAGAAACAAAACAAAAACAAAAGACTAAGCCTAAAATGACTAGTTACTCTGTCACAAATTATAACATCCAGAAACTATTCTTAAATTATAAGAGGCTGAAATTTTTTGTTTTTATCTGTAGTTTATTATGTTGGAGATCAGACAGCTTAAATAAATCTTTTACCGACAGTTTTGAAGGGAAAATTCAGAGTTTAAATGTAATGGGAGTAAATTAGAGGTTTTTGTGCATACTGGATGGTTTGTGGTGATTTCAGAGAAATGTCTTCCAGCATTGACAGACTCCCGGTGTAGGTGAGTTGGCACCCTAAATGAATAAATAAAGTTTTCACAAACTTTCCCCGTGATAGCTCAATCACATTGAACTAACTGAATACAGAGAGAGTAAATGTCACACTGCCTCTAAGCTGTGGCTTTGAAACGGTCTTTAAAGACTCAATAAAACACTCATCGTTAATAGCTGCTTACTCTCACCAACAACATGGCATCGATTAAATGATCTCATCTGTTGAATTTAAGAATGATTTGAAACACAAGAGTCTAAAAAATGTTGTTTCAGCTGGAGGAGAGTGGCTTGACGACGACGCTCTGCGCCGTCTGTGACGGACAAGGAGGAAATGAAAGGGACCTTCGACGGGCTTTAGGGAATAACCATAACCAGCCGGGGACTAAGGATCCTGGACATGAGGTGGCCTTTGTCATATAGATCAATGAAAGGAGAGGATCTGACCTGAAGAAAGTAAAGGAAGTGAAGGTTCAATTTATTTTTCTCTGGTGTCGAGATAAATTTGCAAAAGGTGGTGGAAATGTACCGACAAATCATGAGACGTAAAATGAAAGAGTAACTAAAGCTGTCCCGTTGGAACTAAAAACCACATGTTATTTGGTGCCACTCACCAAGTGGATATTTCTTGTTATCTAAGTGCTTAAAAAGCCACAGTATATATTTCAACAGTACTACCAGTAATTCACAATGTGCCTTTCTATGGTTTCTTGCAAGAATGAGACATTTTTGAAATGTCGCGTAAAAAAATTGGACCATTTGCTGATAAATTGTATTTTAATGAGAAGATTCCACAATTATTTGACTACAACATATAAAATGGGTTAGTACTCTTACTTTCCCTATAGATCCAGCTTCTCACAAATTTGCAACCCAAGAATGAGGGAGGTTCATGACAGATAATTAAAGAGGTTAATAAGCAGCAATTGTAATAAAGCAGGAAGCTTATCAGGTAAGAAAGTGTGTTGCATTTAACCCTCATTCACAACTGTGACAAGTAAAACAAAGAGAAGTTATTTGTAAAAGAAAGCTGAATTTTTAGCTATTTTTCTTCATTGCTGATAGATTTTATGTGCATTTATTCTGTTGAAAGTTGTTGCCAGTACTAACAGGACAACAAATTTGATTTTAATGTTGCCGGATATTCATCACAAGTCATGATTTACCACAATAGAAAATGACAAGTAAATCAGGCTCACCACAGATATCTTTTAAATCCCTGGGTGGGGTGCTGATCTGTGAGGTCTCAAGACATTTCTCCTGCCTTCCCCACATAAATCTTTCACTTATGAACACACACACACAACCTGGAGAGTTTGCTTCCACTACTTTAATTCTTATTGGCCAATATGTAGCAAAAGGATGCCTAAGTTTCACATGGAGTGTCATCAATTCAGCAACTTTTGGCAGAAATGTTTTTTGCAAAATGCATGACTAAAAGAAGATAGGCAGCTGCCGAGTATTTTTAAGCAGGTGTGATTTTGTAACTGAAACAGGGAGCAAAAATGAGACCAGTTTAATTTTTGCAAAGGTTACTCACCCAGTCAACTATGAGGATTTTGCTGACATTAAGCCTCTGCTGCAGGAGCTTGGCTGCAATGGCGACAGAGTTGAAATAACAGAAGCCCCTACAAAATAAAAACAAAACGGTGTTATCATATTTAAAATCTGAAATCAAACTCTTGTATAATCTGAAAACTACTCACATAGGTGTGCTCTCCTCAGCGTGGTGTCCGGGTGGACGAACTACAGCAAAACCATTCTGTAAGCAAAAGCAAGGTGGTCAGGAAGTGACAAGTTTGATCCTGACCTAGAATCAGAGAACAGAAATGTGTGTGCACACACACATAATGCAACACAGGCTGACTTGGGTCAGATTTTGGATGCAGCGCTCACATCAACTGTTCTAGTTGTTTCGCATTGCTTACGGGGGACAGTAGACACACGTTTGGGCTGATGCAGAGCGATGCAAGCTGAACTAATGATGTTGAGTCAGCTGCTGTGCATTAGCAACCAGCCAGATGATTACTGAGGTGACAAGAGCTTCAGCTGGTTTCAGGACATTTTACCATTTGCATGAAAGTGAGAGTAATAACAATGATGAGACGGAAGGGGGATCCTTCCCACTGCCAAATCAAGACAGGAGAATGACTATTGACAGAAAAAGATGTGTGTGAAGGCCGGAGAGTGTGTGTGCTCTTTGAGAAGCTGTTGGTGCAGGTGGAACTTGGTCGTTAATTTGGTAGTGGAGGATCCTCTGAGGAAAACTTAAGTGGGAATGTGTGTGCAGACGTTTGACAGTTTGCCAAGTCCATACCCGGGAACTTAAAAATGTAGCCGTTTCCCTTTCAAGCAAAACACAACTTCCTTTCATTTCAGTCAGATATCATCAAGTATCTAGCAGAAGGACGGATCAAGGCGATGTCTGAATGATCTCAGTCCCAGGGAAAGAACTGTGTGGGTATCCGCATGGTGTGCTACTGTCTCACTCTCAGGAATGTCATTAGTCTGCGGTGTGTTGGTGCTAAGTTAACACCCTGTGCGTCGGCTGCGCCGCAGGTGGCCTTGGTGTAAGACTAATAAAGGAGGCCTGTTAGTGGGGCCTGCTGGCGTTTGCAGAGCCTGCGCGCGGGTCTCCCCGCTGCGATCAAACAGTGAGCAGCCCCTCCTGAAGACCCATGGAGGCTGGGTGGGAGGGGGTGCAGCATCGTAGGGTGGGGATGTCTGTCTGGAAGGTGCTAATGATGAAGCAAATGTGCAACGGTGTGCAGCATTGTTTCTGAAAAGATTCTAGAACCAGGTAAATGATGCAAATTTATAACATTTAATTTGGTTTGTTATTTTTAAGAAATCTCAACAAACTTTGCTTTATGCCCAATTTTCTTCTTCCCTACATATATATACCTGGAAAATATAGAAACGGCTAAACCCCGCTCTGAAAACCAATCGTCGTGACGCCGAGCGTCAGGAAGCAGTCAGGCTGAAGTTGACTCTAAACACACCTTCAGCTCTCCTGTTGCTACTTTGAAAACCAGCTCCACCACTGAGCCAACGGCCAGTCGAGCAGCCGTAGACGAATGGATCTCATTCCAGATTGTGTCACTGTCCACCTGGAAACACACAAATACAAAAAAAAAAAAATTGTTTAAATGATGTTTTAACAGGAGAAAAAGAATACCGGGCGTTTTCTTTTTAAAGTTTGAAGTTGTTCAAACTTCCGGATTTATCATTAAATTTTTAGTATAAATATAAAGGACATTAATTTATTGTCCATATTTCTGCAGAGGTCAGACTTTAAACTTGTTAGCTGCAAAAATCCTAAACAGAAAATAAGGATTGACTGACAGGGAATTTTACATTCTGTTGGGTTAGTGTTATGTGCTTCGGGCACATTACAATTCTTTCTATTTTTCTAGATTGTTTTGTGTATTGACTTTACTTGAATGACTTTTTGTTTAATATATTTTGGAGTTTGGATAATTCCTTTTTTGTAATTAATTTGATTTAGTTAATTTAGGGCGCTGTTGGTCCGCCTATAAATAGGCTGGGTTTCGACATGGTGGAGATCCGCCCTTGCACTCGCTCCACCACCACCACCGAGGATGTGTCCTGACACGGTGTGCGCACGTCTCCAGTCGCTGTAGGCCGCAGCTGACGTCTCCAACCTGCCATGCGGTATTTTTGTTAGCCTTTGTTTGTTTGCTGTTTTTGTTGTGATTTTGGCCTGGTGGGACCAGTTGTCCTGTTTTGGATTCTTTCTTTGCAGTAGATTCTTTTTTTGCTATAGTCCGGTACTAGTAGGGGCTTTGACGGCCTTGTATAAGGTTGGTCCCCTGCTGTACCGGTTTGTTCTTTTTGATGGGCTCACCAGGTCCAACTTTCTGTTAATACTTTTTGGGGTTTTGATTTCACTGTCTTTTTCTAGAACATATCTACAATATTCAAAATAAATTGTAACTTGAAAAATATGAATCTTTGCTCTCGCTACTACTTGATTCTTATTGGTTGTTATGTATAAAGAAGCCAGGGACACTATTCATTTTCCTTGGAGCTGATTGGCTGAACCCCCAAGAGTGGAGATAAGTTAAACTGTTAGTTTCTGTGATAATGCTGAGATGCATATTTAGTTATATGTAGTGTTTGAATTGTTAAAATACAAAATTATAAGCATTTTTAGAAGAGGTCTGGAGTGTTTCGTAGGAGATTATGGTCCTGTGAATGCTGGGGGTCCAACTTGTATGTCCAACGCTTGTAGAAACACATAAATATATAATAAGGGTATTTTACACATATACACAAACACTTCAGGAGGCAAACTCATAACAACTGAAAACGCATTTAGAATCACTTATTATACGTCATATTTAAGGATCAGATTTAGCGGTGCAGTGTGTCTGCTCTGGAGAAACTGGAACATGCATTTATTGGGAGAATACAATGAACAATATGCTCATAAACATATATTTAGAAGCTTATTCAGGCACTTGCAGAGTTTTAATTGAAGGCAATAACTCGTAGTCATAATGTAACATTGCACAGTGGGCTAAATAACAAAATAAGTCTGTCTGTTACTGCTATAAGAGACATTGTCCTTAATTTACAATGTGCCTGGCAACGCCATTTACTACAACTGTATAGAGAGCGTAATTATAAGAGCCACTGTAAAATGATGCATTTATTTGTTTTAGTTTTTTATGTTCGGAAAGAAAAAAAAGTCCTCCAGCTTGATTGTTCCTGCAGCACGTTTGTGTGTTTGTGTTGGAGGATGCTAAGCCTCAGGTTTACCATGCAGAGGTCAGGGCTGATTAATGCTGAGGCACGTCTGGCCCTCCGCCCCCATTCGCACGCATGTACACACGCTCGCTTTTCAAGCCAAGTGGAGCACAATGCGTTCGGTGATTGATTGTACACAGGGCTGCACAGAGGATAATATATACTCCCTCCATCAGTCATGGCAGATACTGCGGGCAGATGGAGCGAGTGATAAACACAGAGCGAAGAAGCTGGCAGAGGAAAATAAGAAACCAGAAGGTCTTTGTGTCACACATGTGCAGAGTGGCTGAAGGAGGAGATCTGGGAAGACCAACCAATGTAAGCTCTTCTAAACTCACTATTAAACCTGTCAGTTGATAGATGTAGCTGAACATGAATCTTTGCCGTTTATTCAACTACTTAGTCCAACAACCAATCAGCGGGCAGCATTTAAGCCAGTTGGTCTGTCTTTCCTCCTTTCTCCAGTGATGGGACTCATCAAGTGTGGATTATTGCTCCATAATAACATCCACAGCAAGAGCCAAGAAAGACTCCATCATAAAATAAAACTGCAAAGCCTTTACTGAAGTCTAAAGAAACAAAAACAGAAAGAAGTGAGAGATTGGAACAGCAAAATGGATGCAAAAGTGAATGACACATTATGCCCCTGAGAAAAATTAGGTAAGTTTAAAGGCCTTCCATTGCAATGTCAGCTCCTAAATTGTTGAAGATTAGTTTTGGTCAACTGTTGTTCATACATCACTGTGGCATTGTCTGCATGACTCCAAAGCAGCAAAGCTTTAGCTATTTGAAAGATAAAATCTCATTTGAGTCTAGAATCTTTGGTCAACTCAATAAATGCAAGGAGCTGAGGTCTTGTGGCTGCGATATAAACCCACAGCATTAGCACTTCAGCACCCACTTGACAGTTTATGCAGGCTGCTTGCGCTGATATGCTGCTTTGTATCGTTAAAATATAAAAACTTTGTTGATTCATTTATGTAAGGAAGATGGGAGCCTGGTGATTCTTTTCATTTATTAGAAGAATAGAACTGGTCAAAACATGCTCACTCAAGAGTGTAGTTCTGGGGATAAAATGTAATAAATTCACAGTGATGATAAGATTGATTCCGTTCAATGACATGTCAACAAAATCACATCAATGGGTTAGTCTATAAGGCGGTTCCAGTCCCAAAGAAATAGCCCATTAATGCATTACATTATCAATTAAGATTGTCCAGACATTGTTCTGATAATTATACTCTATGTGTCAATTCTATGCATTTCTCTTAGTGTTGCATTGTTGGGGCTAAATTAAAAAGCTTTTTAACTTATGTCGAAAAGGTTTGGTCTGTATTTGATACCTTATGGTGCAAAATCAACAATTCCTGCACCGTTAAAACCTGAACTGGATAATTCTACACTGAACAGAAACTGAGAGTGATTTGTTATTGGTGATTTGTTAATTGAGAAATTTTTATGTTGAGGAAAATATTTGGACTCCTGGTTTTCTATTTTGTCTAATTCACACAAACTCCATATTGATCTCTTGTCATGAGTTGGATGTGTTGTTATGCCCTTCCTGGCAAATGTATTTGGAAATAACCTCCTAAGCTTTTCCAGATTGATATCTTTCCCTCTTGGCATCGTGGCCACCCTCAGCTGTAAGCTTCAGAGCAGAAAAATACCAAAATTCCTTCTTTTACAAAGTTGCTCTGAACTGACGATGACCAATTATTCACATGCATTCGAACAGCAGCACCTGACTCTGAGTTTCCCTCTTCAAGCCTATGGAAACAGGATGACTGTATGTGTTATGAATCCAGACAATGACAGAGTGAAAAACAAAGTGAGTAAAAAGGGAAGTGAATTTAAAACTCAAATCAGTGTAATGATGCTGTACTGAAGCTGAATGATGCAGACAATTTATTGTTTCCCGTGTTGATGTTGCCTTCAGCAGGGAATTAAGAGAATAACTGCAGAAAAAAAAAAAAAAACTGAAATGGGAAGATTTGTCAGAGCCATGAAGGAAAGGGAATGTGCTGGAATAATGAAACGACGAATCTCCACAAGTTGACAGTCTAATTTCAGACGCCCCCTCCTTCCTCTGTAAGTATGTGTGTATTTGTGTGTATAACTTGTATAACAGGAAGACAACAATTTGGTCCCATTTGCCATTATAAAGAGCAGATCTGCGCGCCACTCCAGCTCCCTTTTTCCTCCCAAAGTACAGAGGAAGTGAAATTTAGGAAGAGTTAACCTGGAGGTACGTTCAGGCTTGATTGGACTTAAAATTATTAACCGTGTGAAAAACACTAGCTAATACCCAGCTGTGATTATGTTGGGTTTGGAAGAGAGCTCTGAGAGATGTAAATGGGCACCAAGACCATCAGGAGAGCACACAAACATCCAGAAAAACACAATCACTGCCTCCACCAGCACACACACAAAGACCTACGAACATCTGGTTATAATTTTAAGCGCAGCGGAAAGGCAAGCAACAGCTTTTGTTTCCCTCTACTCCTTCAGGGGCGGTGGTTTTGTGTGTGTTTGTGTGTGTGAGTGTGTGAGAGAAATGGGAGCGTTTCTGAATCCGTGGGCCGATGCGGAGAGCGTGGGCGAACACCGCTATGGTGTTTCACTAATATCGCCACGATACTGAAACTACTTCCATCTAAGTCAAACAAGCACTTGTTGATTGCTGATTAGATGATTACACGTCTACAAACATGACAGCTTTTCCTCTAAGTCAAGCAGGATGGCTAATAAAAACCCAGGTTTTCGAGAAACATCAACCACATAAGTTAAAAATGCTTTAATAAGACAGCAAATGTTTGTAAAATCTATTTTTTACAGGCAAAAATGAGTCACCTACCCCAATGCCTCCACATGGTAATCTCACAAACATGGGATTCACGGAGCCTGAAGGAGAAGAAATAGATTTAAGAAATGACACAGGGGGTAAAAGGTCAGCAGGTGAAAGGAAAAACTTTGGGGCCACAAAGGCCCAAATGAGCACATGACCCACTAAAACTTCACATTTGACTTTCTGACCTTATCTAACAGCAAGAGTACACAAGGGGGGATGCTTTAATTTGAACAGGACAAGAAAAAAAGATCTCATTGACCTCACAATCAACGGTCTCCTCAGGGAGAAGGCCAGAAAGGGTTCTGTTCTGCCACTGAAGGTCAATAAACAAAGATTAGCCGGCTGATTTACTTGTACTCCAAAGAAACATTTGGGATGACGACAGTTTCTTTCAACAACCCTGATTCTGTATGTCAGTATTTCTAGAAAACATCCCTTCCACACTTACTGGCACTCATAATAATGGTGTATAAAATCAAATTCAATTTTAATGAAGAACCCATCAACTTACACTTAAGAAGCTGACATCTAATTTAAAGCCAGTGTGCAAATAAATCTAATATCTCTAGATCATCTCCCCTATCCTGCAGGTTTTCTACATGATTTAAGTTTGCGGGCTGAGATGACAACAGAAAACGAGGGATTTTGTGTCATTGTAGCATTTCTGAAGTGATTAATAAATATATTTATAATTATTATTCTTCTGAAAAGCCCAGTAAAAGACCCAGTGATGAACAATAATCAGTCTTTTCATAGAATCAGAAAGACCACTTCTTAAAGTGACCTGATATTTTTGAGATCATGATCCCTTAAGACCTTTGGAAGAGAAACAGGCCCACAGCATCACAGATCCTTCACCATGCTTGAGAATGCTTTTCATCTTAATTATTCTGTTCTACATATCAGACCCACTTTGAGTGTCGGGTTTGAAACTTTACAGTTGCTGTTTTTGTTGATAAGGACCAGCTAAAGAGCCTTGGGAGTTTCTTGCAGCCACTTCCTAATAGACTGAAATATTGAGTTTTCTTGTATTGCCCCTTTGGTTTACACCACATTTATACTAAAAGCAAAAAAATCATGTATGTCTTTGAAGTTTCTTGACACTCGAACTTAAAAAAGTAACATATAACCAAAAAAAGAAAATATTGACTAATATTTTACATCAACCTTTAAGAGTCCAGTGAGTGTGCTGCCAGTTAATTAGAAGAAAACATATTAATTAATTAAAGTGGGATTTATCCCCACTGAATAAATGTACTCATTTAAAGGCTTTTTTTTTTTTTTTTTAATGGTGATTATACTATTGCAAAAAAAAAAAAGATTCATTTATTTGATGTTTCTTTTGCACATCTCTATTACCATTATGTATTTAACATCATAATTTGAAGGTACTTTTACATGCTGTAGTCCAGAAATCAGCATATTTTCTATATTTTGAAGCAGACTGTGCCATTTTAATCACAGCATTTGCATCTATCTTTTCTATTAAACCCAGATCTTAACTCTCTTTTGGTATGGAAGCTAAGATCACCACTGGGATCTGCCCCATCATTTTGTGGATTATAAATGTATACACTAACACACACCAACTTCCTTGTCTCCATCTGCGCGTTGAGTCCAGATCTAAGTGCCAAAACAGCTTATGTGACTTTCCATTTAACAGCCTTTAAGGGTCCCAACTTTATCGTCACACCTCCACCACTTTATTAGATTGGGCCTTTTGCCTCAGAACGGTTTAAGCATTAAAATAGATTCCTTTAGCAGATGTCACAGATTAATAACATTTACCACAAGTGGAGGTATAAAATCATCTATGTGACAAATTTACAGTACATGACGGGTGACTGTTTATTAAATAAACATTACATTTAAATACAATGACAAGAAATCATTTTGATTTAGAGACAACTTAACCAGTAAGTTGACTAATCAAAGGTTAAATCTGCAGGTTCAGGTTCAGCATGCGGGTCAGTTTGGATGCACTGGTGAGGACGCATGTCTTACAGTCTAGTTTCTGTCTCAGAGGGTTGGTTCCGTACAGCTGGACGTGGGCCTCAGAGTGGACCGTCTGCAGCTCCTCCTGTGACGCCTTCCTTCCACGGATACACTGAAGCCAGAGGAGGAATCGAGTTTGAACACAGAGCCTCTGATTTTTGACAGGAAGCAGACCACTGCAGCTTCAATTCCTTCAAGTAATCAAATATGTATAGATATATGAAGACTTAATTGTATGAGGGGCTCAGAGTGATATGATTACAACCTTAACTTCAAAGTGTTTAAGTTGAGGTAGTCTGATTAAAGACAAATGTCTGATAACCAGAGTAGCACTGCCCTCTACTGGCAAAAAGCTACAACAGCAAAGAAAAATCAGAGACACAAGAAATAATTTAGGCCTTTAGTTTTCTTTTTTTTTTTTTTGTGTCTATTTGATCTTCAACATGACTTTTAAAAACAACAAGAAAAAACATTATGAATTTGATTAATTTTGTTCAGGGTTACAAATGAATTTTTGTGTGAAACAAAAAGCATCCTTATCTTCTTATGTTAAAACGAATAACCTAAAAATTGATTAATATTTTTATGGTCCAATACATAAATATATTAAGTTGTAAAATAACAAAAAACAGGCTAATTAAGAACATACGTTTTAAGTAATTAAACTCAATAATTTGAAGGAGGAGTTCACATTTGGAATATTTAAAGGCGGTTTTCTAGTTTTTCAAGACAAAATTGGACCCACTTCTTCCAACTGAATCAGTTTTTAATCATTCTGAAAACTAATTTTAATCCAGATTTGAACACAGAAATGCCAACATTTATCAAACTGAAAAATGGCTGAACATTTTTTTTCCCAGATTAAAATAAGATTCAAATTTTTAATAAATAAATTAACAGCAATTTTTAAGATTTATTTCATTCATTCAGTTTTTTTTTCATCGTATTTTGGTCACTTTGACCATTTTGGACTTGAACCACCAATTTAAACCAAAACATCGATTTTGATATCAATTCAGATGGAAACCAAATTAGAAAACATCAAAGCTATAGCTTTTTAGGATATTTTAACATTTCTTTGCTTATGTAATAACATATTGGTCATTTTTCTGAACGTAAGTGTGGCCTCACCTCACACTGAGCCCTCAGGCCTGTTTCCTGCAGCCTGGACCAGATACTCTGAATACGGCCGGCATGCTCAGGATGAATAGTGGCGTTGCCGCAGATACACTGATGTTTCTGCATCAAGGAGTCATAGACTAGACCTGGAAGACAGATCAACACCGTAAAATACTCTCCATTAATGACATCAATGAAGTAATGCTTATCAGAAGACACATAAAAAATATCTTCTGGGTTTAACAGGTTCTGAGAAAATCTAATCTGAGTCTTAAGTTTACAAAAACACAAAACAGATTCAATATGTGTAGCAATAACTTCACTTATACTTTTTCAGTCCCTCTCACATCAGTGGGAGGATCAATCATACACATGAAACAAAAGGGATTAAAATACAACAATAGAATACATTAAAGCATGAATACAGTGCTGTTTTTGATGCAGCCAGAGTTTAGTTTGTTTTTTAAACAAAATGTAATATTTAACAGGCTAACTGGGGCCTACAGATGCGGCTCTTGGGGTTTTGCCATTTTTCTGAGGATTGCATGGTCTGACAACGGCATGAATTTGTCGGCATGAATTTGTCGGCATGAATTTTCTTTAATTTTTCCACAGAGGTGGTTGTTGATAAGTATCACTTGGCTGTTATTCTCAGTCATATTTTGTGGAAGCAGAAAATATGTACTCTTTTGTGCTTTTGTACACTTGAAGGTAAACACATAACTTTTTAATTTGTGTTGCTACAATTACACTACTTCTGGGTGTAACTGTGTGTTCCTACTGACCTGTGGTGAATCGGTGCTTCACTGGAGGCTCCGAGACGACAATGGGGAAGGAAGCGGAGGCTGGGGATGACTGCGTCCGGGACAGAGGGCGGTGAGCAGCGATGCTGACCGGTAACCCGGCCGCTTCCATGGAGGCTCGGTAGCTCCGCAGCTGGTGGATCCGCTGCTGCTCCAACAGCATCGCCTGCTGCTCTCACACACAAACACACTCTGTTAAGCCTCTGAACAACAGCTGGACTGCAATGCTTTTCTGATACCAGAAGATGGCACCAAATACTTTCACTTCCTAAATGTAATATTGCACATAAAACGTGGATTTCATTTTTTTATTTTTTATATATTTTTCACAAAATAAGTTTTTAGCTTTGCATACAAGCAAAATGTATGCCCATTTTCACTGAGTGTGAATGCATACCAAAGCAATTGCATCAAGTTACCATCGATCAAACATTCAACATTTCTTCTGACATTATTTGACGGCTTTGGATCAAAGTGTTTAAAAAGTATCGAGATTCACCTCATGTAAACATTTTAGTTCCCATTTTTTGCTCTCACTGAGCCTAAGTGCTGCATCGCACTGATGGGTGTGTCTGCCTGCACTACTCTACGGGCGCCATGGTGACAGTGAGAGGAGTGCCTGATTGAATTTGGCTGAGCAGAAACAGGGATGGGCTGGACCGATGAGGACGCCCTGTCCTGATTGCCTGGGAACGTGGTCACAAATAGACCAAGTAATACAGAGATTAGCAGCGTACGTTGGAGAGATCCGAGAACAAATAACAATGAGCGGGAAACCTTAATGGTTGGGTAAAAAAGTATTTTGTGTGGGTGGACAGCATTTATATTCCAAACCTGCTTAAGTCTGAGACCAACCTAAGAGGAGTGTGTGGTAATTTGACTATTTTAGTTTCCCGGCATGCATAATTAGTTGTTTCTGTGCACTTAAACAGAATTAATGTTGATAAAAGTATGGTAAAAAGTAATAAAAAGTCTCAGCAGATGGAATGTGCCTTGCTAATATCGGTGAGATTTTCCATAATAAAATAAGCCACCATGTTCACGAGCTCTAAAAATGTTCACACCATCGCTTGTTTGGGTGAGAAGAATGCTACAATTAAAAGTTGGTGGAAGAATTAAAGCTCAACAGACGCAGCCTTTTTTTTTTAAGTAATTCTTGAAATACAGGAGAAAAACCTAAATAAATCCGTCTTATATAGAAATTTTTCTCATGCCTGGCAGATTTCGAGCTGTTTTTTTTATTCAACCAAGGAGTTTGTCAAAAAAAATAACAAAAGGTATGTAAAAAAGTATAAATATTGAAAACAGGTTTTGTTTTCAGTAAAAATTCCATAAAAATATAAATATTATTTATTAAGGATTTAGTTTAAAACATCCTTGGACTTAACTTATTTTACACCACATTCCTTTTTGTAGCTAGTAGTTTTCATGTAATCACTATATTCACTTTTATTTTTGTAGTAACTTTTGGCTTTTTAGTTATTAATCTCAAATGTTAGCAAATACTTTTATTTACATATTCTTATTTATTACTATGTTGTCGTTATTTATAACCAAGTAAATATATTTAAGTCTCATGCATGTTTTGTTTTTAACAATATTTGGGTTTGAGATCACACTTGAGCAGCATTAATGCAATTTAGTAGGCAGTTATAAGTTACACAATTTTAGAGCAGGTCTTAAGTAGATATTTTAGATTTTTTGGAGGTAGTTGTGATCCACAACCACTGTGAACTAGGGGCTCACTGAACTCAACTAAACTGGTAGTCATAGAACATCTATATCTTTTGAAATACCGTAGATCTTCCTGAGAACTGTCACTTTTTGTGGCCCTGAGGGATCCAGCCAAATCAACCAACTATTGAACCAAACTCTGAATCTAGAAACAAAACTAACTATTCATAATCATATCTAAGTCATCCCTTTTGCAACTAAAATCAACCATATGCTTCATATAATGAGATACTGACTACTTTAAACTGTGATCGCTTTCAAATAAATTCAGACAGAAACATTTTAAATGATTTTTCATGTTCTGTCTTCTTAGTTTTCCATCTTACTTGTTTGAACATGAAGTCCTGCTCAGCCTGTCTCTCTCTCTGGTCCCGTTGTTCCCTCTCTTCTTGCTCTTGGAGGTCTGGTGGTTCCTGCTTGATGACCAGACCCCGTATCAACCCCGTTTCTGGCCCAGACGAAGTGGATGATGACGACGAGGATGAGGTGAGTCCCTGGTGCTCCCTGAGTTCCTCTTCTGTCTCCTCTGGGTGACTCTGATGCTGCCTACCCGGCACAGAGGCTCCAGAGCTGGCAGCTGACACCTGATCACCAGGCTTGGACATGATCTGGAGAACGAGGAGACAAGAGCGATGAAGTTTGGATCTTAAAGGGGCAGTGTTATATGTGTTTTCCAACCACATAATGCCTTTTATGGCATAATCAAGTAACTATGTTACACTTTGAAATTGAGTCTCTGTCTCCTTAAGAAACTCTTGTCCTTTCTGAAACTCCATCTTCAGGAAGTCATCACAACATGGCTCCTCTATTAAGCCTTTAACAATGTTTTTACCACCATTACACTGAGATGTTGCTTGTATAATAAACTCAGCAGATGTGCAGTTCCACCAGATGTTTGCTAATTGATGCTGGCTAGTCTGAAGGACCTGAGTGGGAGAGTCGTAGGAAAGGGGTGGAGGCAGGGAGGTTTGCAAACTGCATTGGAGGAATTTCATCTTTGAAGGCAGAACTCAGGCCTCCAGGCATTTTGCACAGCTGAATGGTTGCCTCATGAGCTCAAAGGATTGCAAAAAAGAATCAAAACAACACTACAGGTACATTACAACATGACAAAAAGCCAAAAAAATGTCACTTTGACATAACACTACCCCTCTAAGGCCACCTGAACTAAACCTCCACCTGGACAGAAAAAAATCCCACCAAAAGCTGACGGGCTACATTAGAGAATTTTGTTGCTATAAAAACCTTTAAAAAGTGGATTTCTGAAATAAAACTGCATGAAGAAAATATATTCAACAACTTTGTGTCCAAAAGTAATCTTTCATTCCAAAAATAACTGATTGATGAGACTAAACTCAAAAACAACCAAAGAGGCCTTGAGTTTAAATAAACATAAAACTAACATTAACCAGGCAGAGATAAACCTGATCTGTACTCTGAACTCCAGACCCAGAAATATACTTCCGTTATACCCCCAGATTCATGGAAACGGGTTCGATCGACAGCCTGCTTGTGGAGCTCGCTGTGTGCGTTTCACCCTTTTATTACAAGAGTCCACTAGAGGGCATACTAGAGTCGGAACATGGAGAACTCCCAGAAGGTAAAGTTGGGAAAACTAGAACAGGGTGTAGTTTATGCAGTAGATACAATAATCTTAGCAGTTACATACTTCACTCTGTTTATATGAAACATTTGAGGACGTGCTCAACACATCCCCCAAAAAGACATAATATGCGAGGAAAGACTCCTAAGAAGTAATTAAAGGCAAATGCGTTTTTGGTCCATGTCAACTGTTTATTCTGAACCTTGTGACAGAATCCTTCTGCCTGCTTGTAATTTCATTTTTAAGGTCACCTTGTTTGAACCCAGAAAAACTGAGCTAAGGGGCACCAGGGAGAGATGCAGGGAGACCACAGGAACTGCGGAGGGGTGACTCTTGTAATCTTGTTGTGGCAGCTGTCCCCGTTGCTGTCGTCACAGAACTCAACCTTGATGTGCAGGTCATGATTGGACTGGACCAGTTTGTGTGCAGGGATCACACACACATCCATACGCACACACTTGGCTGGCATGCTGCCCAGGGAACAGTCTATTGACGTCAGAGAACAGACTCTTGCCTCATCCCAGTCCCTTTTCTCCAAACAAACTCAAAACACTCAACCAGTCCTGCTGCACTGATTCTCAGTCTTCTTTTCTTTCATGTTCTGCTCTCTTTCCCTCTTTCTACTCCAGTTTTTTTTTCTATTGGACAAAAAATAATTGCTGGGGTATGAAGCAAAAAGGGGGCAGGCGTTAAATAAGTCTGTTAAGTGAGCTGGAAGATGAGGACAGCATGCAGCAGAAAGAGGAGGTGATTTTATACACAAACACTTGACACTTGTTGACTCAATGTATCCATCTCCCTAACAGGCCTGCACTTGCACATCAATATCACTTGAATATATCACGGTATTGTCTTTGCCCTGTCATGTAATTAAGAGTGGAAAGCAAGTTCGTGTTGGAGATTTTCCAGGATTGATTGCTTCAGTCCCCCAACTCACTCCCTCTAACCTCCACACCCTTTTTTATTGCTGGCTTGACTAAAATGTGGCCCAGCCAGCAAAGAGGTTGCACATAAGGTTTGCTTTAAGTTCTGTGAAATACAATGAAAGTAGGAGTAACATGCTAACATGAAACAGTTTGTAATGCCAGTGCAAAGCAAATCCAGTAGCAACCACATGTTTGAAATTAATTTTAATAATTTTAATTTAAGATGGTCCAAATTTGATTCAAAGTAGCTGCACCTAGGAAGTAAAACAGGTTGAATTCACATTCTTTGTGCTCTGGTTCTAAATGAACAAACAACATTTTACTAGCAAGAAAGTATTCAGCCATAGTTAGCTTAAATAATTAAGTTGGAAATAAAAGTTCCGTCATCTGTGTGGCAGGATTTTGTTTTTGCAAAAGTAAAAAATACAGAAAAGGCATCAAATCAAGAGAAGCATATTGTTTGGATCTGATATAGAGTTTCTTGTTTATAATCTAATGTCATTACTCTGACTAAACCGAAAGTAAGTGACACTGTGTGTAGAACTTTAACATACAATTTATCCCCTGAAGTAATGTGTTCTCAATTAGAAATTTCATAACTATCTCCAAATTAGCATTTGAGAATAAGGAATAAATTCAAAAAAATATGATACAGAAAGTACCATGTTTGACTTCTGTGTTGGCTGAAAGTAACACACAGTATTTGAAAATCCAAGGTTAACAGTAAATTATCAAAATAATGCAATTTTTACAACTCTGATAATCCCAGTTCTTATAACAAATATTCTAGTATGAACATTGAATTATTTATTACCAAAAAAATTGAGTCAGTGAGATTACAATGATGTTCATACCAGAATTAATAAGATTATTATTATTATTATTATTATTATTATTATTATTATTATTATTATTATTCTCATATACTTAATTAAGCAATAAAACATTTGGTTTTAATGTGATATTAGACAATATATAATTTTTTAAAACTATTATTACTATCTTCTTGCAGAGTTATAATATGACATTCTACTGTCATGTTTAATGAGAGAAACATTAAAAATCCTAATAAAAATAAAGGTTGGTTGTTGTTTAAACATGTTACTTGATATAGAATATAGAATAGTTAGCAAAAAAGAAGCAGCAAATAACTTTAAACTCTGTGCAGTTTAAAGTTATTTGCTAATATTAATATTTTCTGAAATATTAACAGAAAATAACTTTGAGTCCTATATTTTTTGACTCATTTGTTTTAGCCCATTCTGTTGAGCTAGGGTGGGGTTTTTTTGTTCACAAACAAACAGCTTCCTTTTATGCATAACATGAACTTTTGATGTGTGTGAATTATATCACAGTAGTAATTATCTATGAAAGAACCAAAACATAAACAATTGTTGCATCCAGAACAAAGACATGCGCGTTCACCCCAAACAGATGGAAAGCAAACATGGCATGATCTACTCTGGACTGCATTATGTGAAGATATTTGAGGTTGGAATCCAAATGAGAGCTTGTCGTAAAAATCTAATTAACACTCATCTGCGTCAAACCGTCACACAGAATAAAGGAAGGGATTCCACTTCACACATGGTAAAATTTAAGTGTGCACTCAAAAAAAGCTATAGTTAGAGGTCGCGGTTTATGGATTTTGCAAACCTCCCTCCATGAAGACATTTTCAACAGTTTCAAAGTAATCAACGAAAAAAGCTGCCATGCAGATGACTTTCAGAAAAGGCAAAAGTTAGATTATTGTTTTAGAATGACTCCAACTGGCACTACATTATGAGGACCCAAGACTTAGCCTGAATGCAGGGCCTTGCAAAAGTATTCACACTCTGAACTTTTCTGTATTTTGTCTTTTACAATTACTTTGTATTTTACAGGGATTTTATGAGATAGACACACAAAAAACAGTTCACAAATGTGAAGAAAGAATATTCACATTCTCCATAGTAATAAAACTATTAAAAAATCTGAAATTTACTCCTGTTTACTCTGGTGCCCCTAAATAAAACCAGAAGAGGCCTAATTAGTAAATAGAAGTCTCCAGAGGACAAAATTAACAACACGAGCATCACAAAGACCAAGGAACAGAGGAAGTAAGTTCTGGAGAAGTATAAAGAAGAATTAAGTCAGACACTGAAATTTGATTTCTGCAAGTAAGAAAATAAACTGCCTGGGAAACAACATGAACAGCTTTTAATCCAGCGTAAAAACAACCTTAAATTGCACTTGAGCTTCACTTAATTAACTTTGAGTGTGGAAGCGCAGGGAGCAACGTGCAGGCAGAGAACACAAAGCGATGGACCGTATTCCTGGAGGAACGTCAGACACACACACACACACACAAACGCATCTGCACCACAAACAAGCATCTCCTCCCGTCACGCCGCATCTCTCTCAGATTGCACAAACACAGACGTCCACAGCGATGCGGTGAGTCATACTTCCTGTTTGACCTTAAATGGTATCGGCTTCCCTCCGCCCCGCACGCCTGGTTGCCACGGCGACGGTAGGAAGCAGGGACACGGGCACACAGATAATAAAAAACAAGACTAAAGACTTGCTGATTGATGGCTGATTCATCCGGCTTGCGGACGGCAGACGAGGTTCAAGCACATCAACTGAATCATTTGCAGGTGATTCAAATGCACTTGTACATGAAGTACTGAGCAAAAGTCTCCAGTCAATTCTATTCAAATGCTGCTTCAAAGGAGACAGTTTTTCATTTCATTCAGGTTTCTTTTTCCTCATACAGTCTGGAAAACTAGTCTGAAATCACAGATATCAGATATTATCCGTGGTTTGAAATATTTCCTATTTGCACCACTATAACTTGCTGCCATTTCGGTCTGAGACAGGTGTGTGAATGCTTTTTTGACGAAGTGCGCATTGGACATGGTGAGATACCTTATTGATGATGTGCTGCTGTTGCTGCTGCTGTTGGAACAGTTGCTTGTGCTTTTCCAGGAACTGCTGATGCTGCTGCTGGACCACCAGCTGCTGCAGGGCCTGCGCCTGTCCGCACGGCTGCTGAGGCAGAGGGGCCGACTGGGTCCTTCCCAGGGGACGGTGGCCCCGTACCAGCTTGGAGACGGTGGGAGACGGCAGAGGCAGGCCACCCAGACCGACTGTGGAAAAACAAAGAAATGATCTTATTGCTGAGCTGCGTTGAATTTTATTTTGCAAGCTTACAGATGTACTAAGGCCCGTAAAACAGCCATCCTATTAACTTTTCTCCGAGGCAACAACCAAACATACTGGAATTTAAACTGTAAAAGTGCTTGTTAATATTTTAAAATATCATCATCAAAGCTTTGTAAATAAATTAAAAACCTTAACATTTTATAAGCAAGTTAACTTCTCCCAAATTTATAAGTTTTAAGTGTTTCTTTTTAACAGTTTTGATGCTTATGGCTTAAAACCTACAAATGAGTTTCACACAAAATAAAAACAGAAACAAAAATCAATAAATCAATGAAGAAGGATAAGTCACAAAAGTTCATTAGTAAAGAAGCTGGATGTTTCCAGAAGACTGTAACCAAACATACAAATGGAAAGTTAAGTGGATGGACAAAAAAAGCATATAATCGATTACCTTGAGAGAAATCTGAAGCAAATCTGTTTCAAAAACTCTGCTAGCAAAATTTGAGAATCTATGGAGTATTATCAAGAAGAAGATTCAACAGAACCAATAAAGTAAAATAAGCTTCCTTAAAACTTCAGCAGCCTTTCAGTTTTTAATTGTCCTGATATAACAATTATTTTCTCTGGGAACCTGAATTTTACATTTTTACAACAATAAACATCCAAAATATGTGACTTTTCAATGAGCGTTTCAATTCTTTGAAGTCCTATTTATAAGAAGGAAATAAACAGAAACATACTAATGAAAAAAAAGCTGATATTTTAAGATGAAAATAAGGAGGTTTATATAAATGATGTGGTGGCTGCTGACCCATTGAGCTGTGGCTCTGCTCCATTAGCACCATGTGTTGAAGGAGGGGATTATGACCAGCTGCGCCCCCTCCAGGCCCGTCTCTGTCCAACGCTGACGAGGCCAAGTAGGACGGCAGGTGGGAGGTGGGCAGAAAAGCCGGGGCCAGTGGAATGCCCGGCTGTAACGCTGGCAGCGCCAGATGAGTCTCGCCATCTTGGTGTCCCGATACCACCTACAAAAGAGACGGAGACGGAAAGACACGAGAAGACAGAGAAGAAAAGAGGGAGGCAGACAGTCGGAGTGGGAGAACGGTCAAAAAGTGACATGTGGGCAGAGAGATGGAGAGAGATGGTAATGCCAAAAATCTGATACTCGTATACTGTACACCCACTTGCCAAAAATACAACTCAGCGACTGTTTCAGCAACCGTTAATTCTGTAACAAACTAAATCAGTTTCCTGTGTTTTTAAATGTATTCCTTTAAGTAACAATCAAGACAATGTGGGTCATTGAGGCTGGTTAGTTTGTTTACTCACAGAATTTGCAGGGCCAGAGGCAGGCAGTCCTAAAGTGATGTTGGGCAGTGAAGGTGAGGTGTAGAGAGACAACTGGCTTAGTGAACCGTCCCTGGTAGCCAGCCTCTGAATCAGAGAGGCCTGAGCACACATACACCAAAACAATCTGTTAACAGAAACCTTTTCACAGATATTTACACTGACTTTTGTTTTCTAGAGTTCTGAAACATGAAACCAAAACCGGTGGTTGTTTATTTTTCTTTTCCTCTAACAGACAAGTGCTTTTTTTTTTTTTTTTTTTTCCAGAGACATGAAGAAAAACTCTTGTACAGAGTTCAGAAATGATGCTTTAATTACATCCCTGAGAGGTCACTGGTTATTTCAAATATCATTAAATGCAGTGAAAGTGAAAACTCACACTTCCTGCTTGTCAATAAACAGCCATTTCTGTGAAGCAACTTGTTTCTGTAAAAATCAATTAAAGGTCATAGACCTAGTATGTTGATGTGTGAATGGGCAAACTGAATCACTTCTTTATTATTTTTTTCTATTTAAAACTGATACCAGTATCAATGGCTATGCTGAAAAGAAAATGTGAAACAACCTAACAGGAGACTAGAAAGTTCATTCAAAAACTGTCGTTAAAAGAGAAAATTATTATAAAGATATTTACTAAGGCAAACAAAAGAGGATTTAAAAAAATATTATAAAACTTGAACAAATAAATGGCTTGGTAAAAAAAAAAAAAAATCTAATGACCCCAGGTTATGATGACTCTGTGGTCACTATGACGATAGTCTGTGCATTGCATAAACAGGGAAGACGAATGTGTATCTGCAGTCAGAGGGATGCACACATGTGCAGCCATGCTGTTACCTCTCCTGGGCTGGTAGAGATTGGGATGCCGTTTTCACTGGGGATGTTACTGGAGCTGTTGTTGGGGGAACTGGGGCCGGAGCCTGGCGCACTGTTGCATGCAGAGTCTGTAATACACACAGCACAGAAACAGATAACAGAAATGGTTTAATATGCTGACAAGCAGCTAACTGTTGACTAATGAGTCAACCAGGAAATTATGACTTTTAGAAGCTAAAGCCAAATAAAATAATTCATTGTATGATTTTTTTTATTTTTTTTTTTACAAGAGGATTCAATTTAATACAATATGTCACTGGATATCATGCTGATAGTGCAAATCTAATTACAGAGTTTCCCTGTGGACTATCTGCAGAGATTGTTCAGCTTTAATAATGTTATCACTGTTTAGTGATTTTCCTCATCACGTCATCAACTTAAAGCAAGAAATAAAGATAATAAACTTTATAATGACTACAGTGACATCACCTACATACAGCATCAACTAGGATTCAGACATTTTAACAAGCCATGTGGCAGCCAACATTTTAAAAACCATCTCGCAGAATTGTGTTTTATTCAACAAGCAAAGTGTTTTTCACCCTTTATAGAGATATTCCAAGAGAAAGTGAGACAGTACTGGTAGCTGCAGCTCTCCATCATGTGTACTGCAGCAGTGTTCCCACACAGGAAGCAGCTGAAACACCAGCCCTTAAATTCTATGACTTTCAAAACAAAGTGCCTCTTTTATCAAGCAGGAGAAATCTTTTTTTCTGCAAGTTTCTTCTGCAAAGATTTAAATGGAAGCAGTGAAATATGAACTTAATTATCAATTATCTGTCTTAAATGCTGGCATTTTAGACAGATAATAACAATCATGAGTTGAGTTCATTGAAGACTTAGTGGGGATTTTATTTAGTTGTCGTCCTGTCGAGATTAAACAACTTAAGGGAACATGCTTGTTCACGATCCTCGTACAAACATGTTGTTGTTTTTTAAATAATTAAAGCCAGTTTGCAAACTTGCCCTTAAGACTTGCATAAAAATGGATACAACATTAATCACAGTAGTAAAAAATTTACTTCTTTTTTTTTTTTTTTTACAAACCTGCAATGGCCAGAAATGAACAATAAAGATGAATTTAAAGGCCTTTTTAGCTTTATGTGGAAATAAATATATATTTTTCCTCAAGATTGGATCTAAATGTTTTTTCACCAAATCACATGTATAAATGAACAGAAGCACAGAAACACAAATATGATTTTTTTTGCTGGATGTACATATTCAAGTATATGTACAAAATGAAAGATTATGTTGGAAAGTCTAAAAAACCTACTTTGCTACAGCATGCTGATGTGTGGGTTGTGATTTTTTTCCTCAACTAGCATTAAAACCATATTTTTTTTCCATTTTGTTCACTTGTTTGTTTCTTGGAAATGAGCCAAAACTTTGTGTTGCCTGTTTTGGTAGAAACATGAGGACGTGTGAGAATACATAAAACCTAACAGTATTTGTCATGTCAACTCCTGAAAGAAAAAGCAACACTGACATCCATTGAAATTATTGCAGTTTTCTCTGCCCCTACCATCCCATCTCACATATTCTTAAGTTCCTTAAAGGATACAAAACATACCAACTCCGTTGTATGATGTTCATTCAGGAAGGAAGCACGTTTTTGTTGAGGCTCACAGACATACAACTGAACCCCGTCGTGCGTCCTGACAGCAGTAATGCTGCTCTCTCAACTGCTCTCGCCTCTCTCCTCATAAATCCTCATGGTATAGTGAATTACTGCATCTGTAATTCTCTTCCTCTCTATCTTAACCACAGGAAGCGATTATGTCACCATGTTTATCACCAGGCCTATCTTCTCTTCACTATGGAATGCCCTCTTGTAGCTGTTCAGATATTTTTGTGTAAAATTTAGCTAATCTTGAATCAAAACCAGATCATGAACTATTCAAAAGGTGTCCAAATCTTCTTCGAAGTTTATGAAGAATAAAAAGAAATGAAAAAGTTGGGAGATGAGACCTGCGATTTAAGTGAGCTTTGAGATTCCTCTAAATGTTAGCACTGTTTCAAATTAGAGCATTAGTGCTGAAAGTTTTCTCAAAGTAACTGCAGAAGCTCATATGTGTTTCTATACTGAAACTGATTTATAAATGTTAATAGTTACAAAATATTACAAATACGTCATTATTTGAAGGCTGTTCACGATTGAAATAATGTTCAGTCAAGTCAACATGAAAGGAAAATCCTTAGTAATAAAAAACAACGAAAAATATATTTATAGTGTTAAGAAGAAATGAATTTTTGTGAAAAATCCACAGAAATTTGAAGCACATTGGTTTCTATTAGAGCAATCCTTAAGCCTATTTCTTGTACTGTCCTGTGTCTCACCAGCTCTGTCGAGTGATCTCTTCTTGGCAGTAGTGATTGGCCCGTCTTTCCTGCGGAGCAGAGGGCTGCTTCGCCGCTCCGTCACTTTCTGCTTCAGCCATGAACGGCGCTTCAGGTTGGGCTCAGATGCTGATGGGACACAAATAAGGAAAAACATTTTAAAATAGAGAAGTAACATCGTAGAAAGACTCAAAACTTCCCTGTAGTTCAAACCTTCTACAGTAACTGGAAGAAGTGGCACAGCAGTAGTGAAAATAAAGTTTATACATTTTTAAACTCTAAGGTTAGCTCATTATACAAAAGATATAGTCTGTAGTAGGCTTTAAGATTGTATTCAACCACAACTGTACAAATCACACAACAAATAAAGCATCAATGTTTATTCTACAAAATCTAAAAAGCAACCATCTCCCGTTATTCTCTATCTTGGAGAACCACATTTTTAAGCAATAACTTGAAGTAGTTATATTCTGTCTGATTTTTGGGGGAAGACTGCCCCACTTTCTTTATAATGTTGCTTCAATTCACTGAGGTTGGAAAGCACTTATTTCTGCGAAGCTTTTTTAACTGTCACCAAATGACTTACAATTGGTCCATACGGACCAATTGTAAGTCTGGACTGCATGAGCTGCAGTCCAGTTGTACCATATTTTTTCGATGGGCTGTTTTTGATCCAAAAAAGGAATTTCGAGTGTCTTTTATGAGTAATCAAAGGCAACAGAAGCCTTCGATAACAGGCCAGCGTTTCAAACCTCGAAAAAGAAACCTACACTGATACCGACTGCTTCATGGTCAGACTTATTTAATTTGGTATCCTGTGTCCAAAAGACATTGTTACAAAATTATTATGCTTTACTCAGTTTGAACTTGGCAAACAAAAGTCATGCTGCCATATTCTTTTATTCTTGAGACTGATTGGCTGTATCCCTCAAAAGTGTAATTAAAACTTGTACAATGGAAAGCGTCTACATTAATGCTAAAACAGTTAATGCATATTTGGTGTTTCAACTATTATAAGAGGCAGCTTAGGTGTCTTAGAAGGAGTTTTAAGTATTTATGGATTTTAGATATTTGCAGGCAGTTGTGGTTCCTCAACCATGCATAAGTTGAGGGATGAAATGTTTTATGTAGAGTTTTAAGTCATCTCAAATCAGTCAAAATCAAATCATTAATATCTAAGTGTCTCAAGAAAATGTACAGATATACAAATATGTCAGAAAAACATACAGGCTTTCAAAAAGGAGTACAAAAGAGCCTGAGATGGATTCATTTCTCATTCTGTGTTGTGAACACCCCACAAAAGTGTTAAAAAACTACAACCTCTCTGAACTTGTTGGTCTGCTACTCAGATGTATTATAAATTGCCGGGTTGCATAAATGGGATCTTGTTTGTTAGCAGCTATTGGTGCTAATGAGCTTGTCCCTATAGGCCATCGAGTATGAGCCGGCCAACAGATTCAGAAGCAGAGGTTAACCATCTTCCTGTGACAATGGGAGGCTCGGCAACAATAGAGGAAGCAGCCAATTGGCAGCTTTCTTGACCGGGTGCTTAATGATGCCACCTTCATGCTTTACTAATGAACACTGCTAGTTTCCAGACACTTCCAATTACATTGAAAAAAAGGTTTGTACAAATAAGGAATAGGGAGGCTGAGGTCCAGATTTCTCGGTTTAAAACTGCAGACGGTCGATCTTGTTGGAGATTCCTTGCGGCCGGCGCAAGATGCACACAGAGGGCAGAAGAGGTAAGCAAAGGGCAAACTCTGGGAGTCGTGTCATGGACAGGGCAAGGCCTTTTTGGGACAAACTTTGCTTTGGTGTCTCGGCCAGACAATGGCAAACACTAGCAGTTCCCTCCCCTCCTCCACGGGTTTCCCTCAGTCAGTTAAAGCTGGAGGGCTGACCCACGGCTGACCCAATGCTCGTCCCATGACCCTGAATGAAGCAGACTCTGCTACGTTCATTAGCCTCAGAGCAGGAGGTGGGGCATTTTGGTACAACCAAGTGGAAGCAATTGATTCTTTGTGTACAGTAGTGATTTAGTCAGCATTGCTAGATTTATTCTGGGTCATTAAAATCGAAGAGAAGCACCAAAGTTTTTATGTACTTCAAAGAAGTGCAAAGCTCTCATTATACCTTCACATAAGAGGGGATGAGAAAACCTATTGTGAACCTATCATGTCCAAGTGCTTTTACAAATACACACTTAGTTTTAGGGGAACAATGCAGCTGAACTTGTGAAACTCAATTATTATTTAATAAAAGGGCTTGCTGATAAGTGGAGTGCACTCCTCTACCGTCTTTGTTAACAGGGATGAGGTCAGTCCGGGTAAAATGCTATGCATTAGTAGCATCGGGTCAGACTGTGGGAGACCATGAGAAAATTATAGGTCCACACTGAAGATCACGTCAGATACTTTATTGGTGACAGAATCAGACAACGGAGATTATTACTAATTAGAAAAAATAAATGTAAATATATATTTTTTTTACTTTATTAGAAGCAAATAAAACCTACAGCATACGAAAATATATGTTTTACAATCTGCAGTATAAAGCAGGCACAACATGTACTGACTTTCTTTAAGATGTTTTTTGGCTGTTGTGCGACACAGATGTTCTCAATTACTTGATCAACAACAGATGTTTTATAAAGTGGATTTCATAACTGCACTGGCATAATTTTGAATACTTTCTCTCAGATCCCAAATATCACATCATTAAAAAAGCATCTGCTTCTCATCAGGGTCTTAAATTAGACTAATAAAACTTCAGATAAATATCATTGTGTCAACGTTTATTTAAGTCAACATTAAAAGTCAGCATGCGAGAAAACAGTAGACTCTGAATTTACAAACCTCTACAACCAACTTTATGAGCTTGGAACAAAACCTCTTCTGACCTGAAGTGGCGGCTTTGGATATGGAAAATATGGCTTGCTACCCAGGGCGCCAGCCTTGTGGGGTGACATCGATGCTTGGAAAAAATAAATACTTTCTGTCCATCTGGCCCAAAGTCAGTCCTTCAAGTAGGTTGCAACATCTATTTTTTTTTTTTGATAGTTGCAGCCTAAAGTTACTGATTTTGCAGCACATTTTTCAAATAGTGGTAGTCAAAGTTGCAACTTTTATTAAACTTTATTTTTGCTATAAAATGGTCTTACAAACAAGTTAAAATGGATGCACATAATCTTCCCAAAAAAGACAGGATTTTAACATAGTTAATATTTAAAGTGCAAATAAAATGTTCAAGCACTCTCTTGAAAATCATGGAGGGAGGATTTGTTTAAGTGCAGAAGAAGAATTATATGTTGGTCAGTCAAGTTAACATGAACTGATTGGTATAAACCAATCCTACAGAGCATCTCAACATTACAGAGCCTGTCTAGTGACATGGGGAAAAAAAAGAAAAAAAAAGAAAGCTTGTGGCCACGACTTCTTGTAATTTCCACAAAATTAAGTACGTCGTTCCCACAAGTTTTAATTTTCTTTGGAGATGACTGGCTTTTTAATGACGCTGAAGTTTGTATCTAATCTGATCAGTTATTTGGCAGTAAACATGAAGGTTATTTTACTGGAGTTTTATTAAGGATTCTAAACTACATTCTAGCATCTCTAGTTCAGAATAACAAAAAACTGAAAATCTGAACTGAACCAGGACTGTTGAAGTGCAGTTCCCAAGAGCTACTTCCTGTTCACCATGAAATGAGACAGTTGTTATAAAACATTTTTCATATTTCAAATAAAAATGTCTTTTTAATATATTTTTGCCTTGAACACCTTATATTAAGACCTATAAAGTCTCCTTGTGTTCCCAATATATTCTAGGTGCAGCAGAAGAAGGAAGAGATTTTCCTCAACTTTTCAAAACACAGCTTTATATTTATTGAAGTTCTTAAAGGTGACGCCATTTATTTATTAGACTATTGTCCAATGCAAAAATTCTTTTCTTTTGCAGCCTTTTTCTAGTGGATTCACATCTGTATTTTAGCTCATTGTCCTGCTGTGAATTAGAGCCGCTGTAGTGCAAAGGAAATTGTTTGAGAAGTCTTGTGGTTCATGCTGATGCAACTTTACAACTCTAAGTCTGTGCTTTCACCTTCATTTCAGAGAGAAGAGGCTTTTTACTGACAACCACTCCAAAAAAGTTAGTCTGCTTATTCAGTCAGACTTCTATAAACTTGAATTGTCTGACCTCCAGGTGAACTAGCTAAAACTTTATCCAGGAAAGATTTGCAACAGCTCAACATTTTCCCTTTTAGAATAATCTTTATCTCGCCTAACAGACTGACTCCAAATAGTTTGGAAATGGACTTTTAAACATTTCCAGATTGATGGGAAGCCACAAAAGCTGCTCAAACAATACTAAAATCCTGTTTGGCATGTTATTGACACACACTTTAGCGCGCCAGATCAGTAAACTGCCAAAATGTTTGCTTTCATTCAGGTGGCCACATTTGCAGATCAGTAATCAGCTGATCAAAAACAGCTGCATAGCAACATCTGGTAGTGACTTAATGTCTAGATAAGGAAAGGTCTAATGAAGAAAAGGTTTTTCTGCATTTTGTTCAACTTTAAGCATAAAAAACTTGGATATTAGTACCTTTGCTGTTTGAATATCTATTTGCACATTTTAGGGCTGTAACTAATGAGTATTTTAGTAATTGGTTAAGCTATCAATTATTCTGACTATTAATCAGATAAAAAACTCGCACATTCTACTAATTTTTTTTATTTAAGCACTGAAGCCTTTTTTATATTAGGAATGCATGCAACGATGCAAATAAGCAAATAAATCAATTCCTTTTTAAAAGAAACAAACAAAAAATATATATATATATAAACCAAGTGAGTCTAAAACCATGCAACTTGAGGAGTTTTGGCTAAATCAAAGGTGTTTTATCTTAAATGTAAAAAGGAAATATTTTTATAAGGTTTTGGCATAGTTACTGCTCTGAATATGTTTTTTTTTTGACAAATAGCTTCTTTTGAGTCTAAATATGCCAGTCAATGATTAACAGATTACTAAATTAGTTGGTGAATATTTCAATAATTGCTTAATCACAATTAATCTGATTAATCGATTCAGTCTGAGCACATTTACTGTATTTTAACACAAATATTGGTAAAAAGAAACATTTATGGGTTAAAAAAATGACAGAGTAGAAGGAGAAACGAAGTTATGAGCTGAAACCAGGACAACGATAGAAGGGGAGTGAAGGAGACAGACATGGCGGCATGGGTTTGAAGGGCACTGGTCACTGTGGGGTGTTCACCTCAGGACAGAGTGACTTTGAAGGGTGTTAATGCCGACTGGGCAGAAGCACGACAGTTTGCACACGTGCAAACATGTTCGCTGCAGAGAGCCCAGACTGGTTTTACTGCTGATGCTGGCATTTCGCTGCAGATCCCCCTCTCTCTCCTCCACCTCTTCACCTCCTTCTATGCCCTCCTTTCTCTCACTTCCTCTAAATTCCCACTTCTCTCTTTTATTCTGGAATTAGTTCCTCTCGCCTTCATTGTTGAGCCTTTATGGGCACATTGTGAGCAACCGTTGGCAAGGGCGGGTGTTGCGCTTCATTACAGCAAAGGTCACTGTCCCACTTTGCAACTTTTATGACCCAGAAAAAGTAGATTTTTTAAACTTTATGTCCTCTTCCTCTGTGGTCCTGTTGCTGGGGCAAAGTAAGAAAAGCCTAGAAAGATCTAAACTTTACAATTTTTTTATTGAATGCTCAAAAAGATTGTATCCTTACACTTTGATAAATCCATTAAGAGGATATGACGTTTGGATTAAATGACTGTTTAAGTGCTACTGAATGTTTCAACAGGGAGTTGATGAGGAAACTGGTTTTGATAGAAAA
Source organism: Alfaro cultratus (assembly GCA_903066825.1). Lineage (NCBI taxonomy): Eukaryota > Metazoa > Chordata > Actinopteri > Cyprinodontiformes > Poeciliidae > Alfaro > Alfaro cultratus. The sequence goes on from CAEFZX010025417.1 coordinate 94,446, forward strand.
CATATTGATCAGCTGCTCATCTGTTTGACAGGAGGGAGCCCCGAGCTCCTGGGAGGCGTGATGGGGAAAGTCGTGCCGCTCTGCCAATAAATGGGAAGGAAGGAGATTTACTGTATGGAAATCAATAGGCTCATTTGCTCCAGCTCATCAGCAGAGCTTCCGAGAAACATTGTACATGCGAGATACATTAGATAAGTGGATCAGAGGCGCAGAAGCTGGAAGAAATGCATGTGGTCTTATCTGGACACTGTGTTTGAAACATAAAAGTTAAAGCGTTTACTGTAAAACATGAGTTTCAGGATTAAACATAAGTAAAAGTAATGATCTGTCCCAAGAGGTGACTGCTTACAGCTAACTACCCCCCCTACTGGAGATGATGTAAGGCTAAAATCAAACTCTAATAATACAAATAATGTCTTATCATGTCCTAAATTAATTCAATCAACAGTGAAAACAGCTGATTATTTACAGAACTTTGCAAAAGTATCTCTTAAACTTTTTTAGATTTATCTAAACCATGAACTTATGTTATTAATCTAGATTTTATTTGATAAAAATAGTGCTTAACTGGGAAGTGAAAAGAAAATGACCAACAACTTTTTTAAAAAAAACTTTACAATTAAAAATGGGAAAAGTGTGGCATGCATTTGTTGGGTCAATATGTAGTGGAACCACATTTTGATGCAGACAGAGATTTCACTACCAGCTTTGCGTATTTAGACACAGACATTGTTGCCCATTCTTCTTTGAAGTACATCTTAAGCTCAGTCAGACCAGATAGAGAATTTTCAATCTTAGATTCTCCAATGGATTTAGATTTAGATTTAGACATACAAATTTGTCTTAATCTAAACTTCTATTTTTGCTCTGTCTTTATCTTTAGGGTCAAGTCTCAAACCTTTTGTCGTTTCTAACAGGTTTTCTTCCAGGATTGTCTTGTATTTAGCTCTACCCGTTATCTATTATTTAAAAGTTGCAGAAGACGGTACCTCAAATCCACAGCTTGAGGTGGTCTGTCACATAAAGCCTCAATAAAATTCAAGTTCAGGCCTGTTTTGTCTACAACTAAACTATTATTCTTTTATTGTGACACCTTTAAGTCACTGACATTAGTCACTCGGCATTGTTGAGACATCTGCAGGATAGTGATGAAAGATAGCCACAGTTCACATGTAGTTTTTTTGTTTATTCTCCACAGGACAGAACAACACTTCCTGGATTTTGCGCTGAATCAAAGGTTCTCGTTATTTTCCCATGTGTTTCTTTGTGTTACTACAGCCTTAAGGGGAATTTGAAACAGTACACCACGAAGTTCACACCCACAGCTGGCAACAGATTTAGGTTGCAGGGTTAAGACTTCCCCAAATCTAGCATTTGCAAGCATTTTAAGATTTTTTTTTTTCAGTACTTCACTGTTGTAATTAATAGCATGTTGCTTCTTGTAAGGAGTAAAAAGCTAAAAATAATGGTTTCACATCCTCATCGCACAAAATTAGACCTTAGTTTGGTGCCAACACACAATAAATGCTATTTTTTAGACCTGATTCCAGGGTTTTAAATCTTCCTCAACAGAACATAACTTTAATTTGAACTTTCAGCATAAAAAGATGCACATGGTTCCACTTTGAGACAAAGTTGTATGTGAAAAATTAATGCAGTGAATGCATCACATACCAAGTGGGTTTTTTATATTCAAAGTCAAATCTTTCAGCAAAACAAAGTCCAATAAGTGTGACTCTCAACCACCCATTCACAGAAAGAAGCAATTTGGAGTTTGGCCACTACGCTGGATTTCACTGTATTTGTTCAAAGCCACAAAAACATATGGAGGGTGTGTAAACTGAACTCCAAACCCTGTTATTAGAAGACAACTTGTTCTTTCCCCTGAGGCACAGCCACCCATGTAAAACTTTACATGTGTGAATCAGCTTGGGTCCAGTCAGTCACTCATAAACAAAGATACTGACACCTAAAGACTGGGCCACAGCACCATACGGATTCTTTACTTATTTAGCTATTCGGTTGTAGATTTGCTGCTACAAACTTTGGGTACAATGTCCTTTTCAAAACCCAGTTTAGACCGAGCTTCCGCTGTCGAACAGATGGCCTCACATTTGACAATACATTATTTTGCTCTATAGAGCTCAGAGTTGACTCAATAACAGCAAAATGCACTCGTTCTGTGGCTGCAAAAAAGGCCCACATGATCACAACTCCACTACCATGCTTCACATTTGGTTCAAGATCTTGGTGTTGGTGTTAATTTTCTCTAAATGCATTGTGTCATCTACACAATGCTAACATTGGAAAAGACCGTTTTTTTATCAAGATATTCACCTTGTGGATTACAGTTTCCAAGATGCGGAATATCAGATAGTCAGCTGAACGTACATGAGAGAGAGGAGTGAAGAAAACGTTGATTTATCGCCACTGATATCGTAATCACTATATTTACCAGTAAGACTTCCTAATATCATGCTGCATTATCGTCAAACATCTCAACGTTGGTCTCGTCTGTATCAGCAACACTGTTTCGGAAGTCTTGTTTATCCAGACTTAATTTTGCAGACTTAAGCTTTGCTCTCATATAACATAATTCTTCCTAACAAGCAATTCTTAATCAGTCGTTTTCTATTCATCCTGTGATGAGCTATAGCATTTAACCTGATAACTGAAACCTGTGGGATCTAAGATTGAAGCTGTGTTGGGTTTTTTGCAACTTCTCCAACCAATCTGACCTGAATGAATTTGCTAGAACATCCACTTATGAGAAAATTGACAGCTGTGTTTAATCACTGATGATAAAATGATGAACTTATTTAACACTTGAATAGTTCAGCTCTTGAACTCCGAACTCTTGAATAAGAAGTTTTAAAGTTTGATCACACTAAACAGAATGTAAAAACATTCAAGGTTTAGAATAGCTAGAGTGTTACTGTATCAGTAAGAAGGATAAATAGGATCGATTTAACAAACTTGGGATTGTTCAGGCTTAAAACCAGAGCAGAGGTGGAATAATAACTGAAAAATGTGAAGCTACTCTGCTACTGAATCAACTGGTGAACATAAAGAACATTAAAGACTTCAATAATCTTAGTGCTCATTTTATAAGTGTAGAATGATAATGTCTGTGTGTAATAATGTAATGTATGAGCAGCAGAGGGAAGGTCAGCATGACAAGCATGCCTCTGTAATGAAGGCCTTGCAGACTTCCTGTCACAGCATTCAAAGTGGTCCTCTGTGCACAGAGCACCATTATGACAAAGCCCTGCTGTAATAAACCGTACGCATCATCTTACTGCACAGACGCAGAGCATTCAATGCACATTTAGAGTTTGCATAGATAAAAGACCAACTTTGGGGGGGAAAAGCGTCATGAATGACGCGAGGAGTGCACTGATGTGTCGAGTGCTGTCACTCACTTCCTCTTCAACATGATTCATATCTCTGAAGGCCAGCCTAATACGATCACAGTCTGCTAACTATTTACACAGTAGTTCTTCAACAGCTGGCTGTAAACTGACGCACAGATCAGCAGCAAATTTCTTCCAAGAGCACTTGTACGTATCAGACTTCCTTTTTCGTCCAGGAAGAATGATACCATGAATGTTATGAACAAATCTCAGAGGAAAATTCCTAAAAGTCCAAACTCTGAGTTTTCTCTCTGCAGATCTCAGCAGGTGGGCCTCAGTGCGGCGTACACAGGGTTTGGCTTCCAGTGGTGAAAACAGACAGCTGTACAGCCAAAGCAGCTGCTGGCGCTCACTGAGTCATCGCAGCTTGGCCGGCGTTGTTGCGAGCAGATGGACCAAGCCGATGAGTCCAAAAAGCAAGAATGGTCATTTTCTCATGCCTGTTAGGGCATCAGGGCGATCAGGAACCATTTTGTTTAACAGAGCAGTGATCATAAATAAGTGTAACCTCATAAAAGTTTTCATACGCCTTGAAATATTTAAAAGATTTTTACATTACAACCACAAATTTAAACAATATTGACATTTTATTCCAAGCTTACATTATAAACCTCTAAAAAATCCAGTGAAACCAACTGCCTTCAGCAGACACCTAGTCAGTAAACGGCAAATAGATTGTGGTATAAATGGGGGGGAGGTTCACCTTTCAGCAGAACAATGGCCCTAAACATACAGCCACAGTTACAATGCCATGTTTAGAACATAATGTGTTGGATGGCCCAGTCAAAGTCCAGACCTAAAAACAATCTGTGGTAATTGATGTTCACAGACATTCTCCAGCCAATCTGACTGTACTTGAGAAATTTTGCAAAGAAGAATGGGCAAAAATATTTCTATCTCTAGATGCACAAAGCTGGTCGATCGAAACCCAAGAGGACTTGATGCTTTAACTGCAGCAAAAGAGAGTTGGACATAAATACATGGCATACTTCATTCAGCGATTTATTTGAAAAAAATAAAAAAGGAATACAATGTATAATTTTTATTGCACTGCATAATTATGTATTAACTTATTGGGCTATCACATCAGTTTGCCGTTCTAACCTGACTAGGAGTGGAAAAGTTAAAGAAACATGTCTTTTATCATCAAAAATATCTGTAGCTAATAAGGTCTGTGAGTGGTGAATGAAACCATTTTTTTGCATCGGTACTTCTAAAACACTTTCAGTGGTGTCAAAGCGCTGTTATCTTCCCTCAGCCTTCGTTTACTTTAAAATGGTTCAAAAGAGGCCATTAAATACATTTTTGATATCTCCAGTTAAGAGCATTTCAGCCGTCCTCATTAATCCTCCTATGTCTGGCTCCCAAATTTAGGCTTTTGGTCCTCGAAAGCCAATTTACTTCTTGTATGAGTATTTCTTTACCTGTTTTCCTCAGAGGAAAGTCGTCCTTTGAGTCGAACGCTCCCAGCACTGGATGCGTGTACGCTGACAGCGCCGCTTGAGGAGGTGAGCTCTGGTCCAAAGAGCTATGCTGAGTTTTCCTGCAACAAATACAAATAAAAAAATCTTATAACCCACAGCATATTATGCAATATCACTACTTTTTTTAGAACTACAATAACCATTGCACCTAGTTCATGCACACACGCCTACACAATTAAGTGAAAAAGAGAGCTTCTATCTTCTTTTTCAAGGTCAGGATTTGTAAAGACACAGGAGACTGTGATCAACTATGGGATGTGGAAAAGAAAAAGGGACAATGAAGAAAGAAAGAGCGGCTAATTCACCTTAAGTGAAGCTTCGGTTTCCTGACTCGGCTGTATGAGACAGGTGGAGGACAGGAGGGGAGGTGAAGAGAGGACAAACCAGAAAGTGAGGAGAATCGCAACAGGGTGAAAAACACAGAGAACTCTATTAAACTAATGATGCAAAACCACTCAAATCTCCTGCATGGGCAACATTTTTGACTTATTAAAGCATCTTTAAAGTGCAAAAGAGACACCACTGTTGTTTTTTTTTCTTCTTCTAACTGCCCACTTCAAACATTCACCTCAGACAGAGCCGGCTGTCAATCACCGCCAACCGGCACACAGAAAAAAGCCTAGACATTTCAGCATTTTCTCTGTCGTTTAAACTCGGAGACTAACGATGATGTTGGCAATTTGATGTACACACAAAAGCACGGCCCTGACAGGCGCCTACACTACGGGGGTTTGGAACACCACACTGCTTACTGTGTTCCAAAAGCCATGAAGATGAGAGACTTTTATCTCTGCCATCGACAGATTTTACGTTTGATATTTCTCCCCAATGAGGGACTTTTTTTTCACACTCAAATGAGACAGATGATGACTCAGAGACTGATTTCTTTGAAGAAAGGAAGGTGCATGATTTGACAGATTTTTGAAGTCTTTGAAGTTTCAGAGAAATGTACTTTGCTATAAAATTATTCTTTATGTTCTAGTTTTAACAGCTAAACCACGAACCTCTATGGGTGGATCACACATGAGAATAAACCAGTAGATTTTACCTTTATTAGTATTTTATTAATGCTAAAACTAAAATTTTGACCAATTTTGCTTGTTTTGCTCCATAATGCACCATGGCAACAAAGAGTTTCCATCACAGCTGCATCATACACACTGTTTTGTATCAACCTCCGTCCTATAAAAGAAACAGTGCTCTTCTATTTCTGTGGAAAACAAACAGAAAGGTGGAATTTGAGTGATAAAATGTGATCCACTGTGAAACACGGTGGTGGCACTATCATTCTACAGTCCTAAATTCATCTTAGAATCTTTGGTAAGACTTGAAAATTCATGTTAGTCGAGCATTTGATGGAGATAAACCCCAAAAGACTTGCATTGGTAGTTGCAGCAAAAGGCAGTTCTACAAAGTACTAACTCATGGATTAGAGGACCATTTTAACTAACAAAAAGATATATGTATAGAAGCAATATAGCATTTTTCGTCCCCTACTTTGTGCTGATCTGCTTTATAATGTCCCGTCACAGAAGTTGCTCTCTGTAACCAGATAACATGTTGCTCGCCAGCTGGCTGGATTTCCAAAGCAAGCTTATTTTTTCAGGTAAATATACTGTTAGGCTTTTGGAAAAGCGGCTCTGGTCGATTGTCGAACCTTGAAAAGGCTTACAGGGTCGGTGCCTCTGGATATACTGCAGCGGCTGCTGCAGGATTTGGGGTTCTTGGCTTGCTATTAAGGGCTGTTTATCCAACGACTGACACAAACTCATGGATTCTGCCAAGACTGCCTCCGTGTCCCGATCCGGTCTGCAGTGATAGACAGGACCTCATGGTGTAGTCGTGGTTTTGGGCCCTCAGGGACTCATATTAGTTTTTTTGCACATGACATGGTCCTGCTTGGTACTTAAAGTCATAGCCGTCAATCAGAAGCTGAGATTAGCTTTACTCTAAAGTTGCTAGATTCAAACTTAGCAATATGGAGAGTAGCTTCGTCATCCAGGATCAGAGTAAAACTCCAACATATCTACAGGAGTGAACTGAGACAGTTTGAGTGTCTGATCAGGATGCTCCATGTCATTACACTGGTAATCTAATTTCAGATAAGTGGACAGACAAAGTTTGGTGGATGGATGGATTTGGACAGCAAAATATAGACCAACAGAATATTTATCACCAAGAGTTGCCAAGGTTACATAAAGTAAAACAACAAAAACACCTATAAATAACATCTAACAGGTGAATCTGTGTAGCTAAGATTGCAAAACAAATAAAGCAATCAAAATAAAGCAATATATGTTGCAGAGTCAGATTTCCTCTGCAGAAATGCCAGCTGTCTAAAAGCAGAACTGCAGGTCCTGTCATGTATCTCATTCTGCATTATATTGAAATTATAATGGGGATTCTGAAGTTTGTTTTTTACAAAAATACTTAAAATAATGTCAAATACCAAGCAGACTTACAAAGCACTAAATAGCTTAGTCCAAATAAACTTTGATTCCTTTCATATCCAACTCTTGAAAGTTCCTATATTAACCATATGATTATCTGATTTTCAGATAAAATAACTTATTTGTTTTGGAAAAGATAATAATCCAAATTCAAAACAGAGTCCAGAAAGAAAAAAGTTAAACAAATTTCATGACACCCTTAAACAAATGTCCTTTTTGCATCATCAAAAATCTGGCAACAACTATCACGTCCGCTAGTCTGCACAATGACAATCTGTTCCTTCTGCTGTTCAGATTCAAACATTCATGTAAAAACAGCAACAATCTAAGCAACCATCTCTTACAAAACTGTAAAGACTTACACCACCATTATATAACATTCACTCATAAGTATAAAAAGATTGAGTTAAGAGTTGACTTTATTTGAAAAGTCTTCTGTCTATAGCAGATATGAAAAAAACACAGAAATTTCTACCTGCCCCCATCCCAACCTATTGCTGCAACATAGTTCGGCTTGTTGGAGGAGGATACAACCCTTTTTTGCTCTCGAAAATCCAGTAATAGAATAAAAACTGAAGTAGTGTCACCAATCACTCATATTAGGGTAACAAAGTATTATAAAAATGACAACTAATAAGTGATCTGTTTGTTGTGATGCTAACTGCTAACTGACTACTGGAGCAGATGGCCTGACTAACTTCCCTGCTGATATTAGCTTGTTATAATTGAGAAACTTTATTAAGAGCAGAACTGTAAAACTGTTTATTATATGTTTCTACTTTAGTCACTTCTGCATGAAGTATAAATACTTTAGCTACTACTATACCTGAAGTAATCTAGATTTTCTATTAATTTTGCAGCAGCAGTAATAATAATTGATGCTTTATTATTTCAAATAAAAGTGATTAGATCATTTTGTGTTAGTAAGCTATTTTTTTCTGTGCCCTACCTTGTTCAGACTAAACAAGTGATCAAAGCAAATCTGAAAAAAAATTCCCTTCTGGAGAGGCGGCCAGTCACACTTACCCATACCAGTAGCGAGGGTCACTGGGCAGACAGTGGTTTAGGTTTCGCTGAGCCAGGGCTTTCTTCTTGTTCAGGACAAACTCCTGAAGTCGCATCTTTACCTCCGTGCTGGCCACAGCACCTGGACAGAGATAATCACCGAAAGAAAAGCACATGTGACCGATGGCGTAAGTGACCATCACTACTAAACAGAAGTGTCTGGGTTAAGTACCCAAAATATGAGTCCAAAACCACCAGGATTTTAGCAAAAATGAATTGATGTCAGCAGCAGGGGGATTTACTGCCCCTGAATCTTACTTCCACCTCAGTGTTTGACACAAACATGAAGGTTTTAAAGGGTCCCATTCATACTACACACAAATCAGGGGCTGCATTTCCATCTTGTGCTCTCCTCAGTTTCCATGCTTATTTCACAGCTTTACAAACAAATTATCCAGGAAGTGAGAGACGGGGAGGAAAAGCTGCGAAACAGGCAGAGGACATCTCAGCGAGAGCAGGAAAAGCTGGAAAAAGGGCTGCTTTTATGGGAAAATGACAGTGGGAGTGACGAGAGGTGATGTGTCAGACTTGAGAGAGGAAGTGGTAAATTCAGCATGTGAAAGTGACAAGGTCTAATATATGTTCTCTAAATCACATTGCAGCTGTAAGTGCTGACATCCCAATACGAACGCCTCCCCACTGAAGCAAATTGGCTTTTATGAGGCTGCCTTCTATGCAATTTAGTGCAGTACTTAACAAAGCTTCTCCTGTTTACAACCCAAAGCTCTTTCCATAGACGTCAAACAGTACGTTCTTCTCTGCCTAAAGCAGAATCAAGACTTTACTGGCAAAATCTATTAACTACACTGTACTCAAAATATTGAATGCCACGTCTTTCCAACTGGAAATAAAAGCAGCAGCGCCATTACATTTCAATTTCAGGTCACATTTAACCTGTAAATCCAAGTACAGTGAGGGCACTCTGCAGTCAGCTCATCATGACTTATACAAAAATTATTACTTTCATTTTATAGATTGACAAAGTTGGCTGAGGAATTCTGGGACTTATAAGCAATGGTTTTCACACAATTTGAAACAGGAAAGAAAAAGAGTCTGTAACACATAGACTGTTGTGGATTTCATCACATTTTTATAATTCTGCTTTGGTCCCACTTTTTTCCACAAAGTAAGAAGAAAAAGCTTGTTAAGGCCACCGTTTATCTTCTTTTCTTACAGAGGGGTTGTGTGGTGCAGGTAGGAGCAGTCAGTATCTTAGCAGAAGTCAAAGTTTGGATCATGAGGGAGAATTTTCCCCAGATTCAAGCTAGTGGCATTTCTATAAAAGAGCACATTTTCATCATTCAAACAATTCCGCCCAGGAATCTGCAGAAACTCAGGGAGATGAAAGAGTGATAACAATGGAAAAGTCTGAGCCACTCAAATGACCCAATCTAAAAAAAAAATGTGGCAAACTGTGACTCCTACAAAAAGTGAAAACTTACAACAAATAACAGATTTATATTTATATAAGAAAGAACAAATTTTCACATGAAACGTTCTTGAATCTAACTTGATGAGTTCTGAGCTTGACTTGTGAAAGACAATTCTTTTATTATTCCTGATCTCTCTGACTGCCATCTACAGCAGAAGGATGATACTGACTACTCACAATTTCTCTTCATAAGCCTTATATGCTTATATATGCTTATATTAAGCATTAATTGGCCAAACATTGACATCCTGACTGTTTGGCAGATGCAACATAAAGTCTAATCTGAACTGAATTTTAACTCTTAATCTGATTTTGAACATGTAAACCAAGGACATGTTTGCCTCAGTGTCTCGCTCCTCTAACCTTGCCTTGGTTAGAGGATCCTGATCCTCCCTGTGGTGAATGTGTGAGGTCAGACTGTTCTGACTGCAGTGCCATGGCTGCAGGTGTTGGAACAGAGGGGCTGGTGGAGCTGAGCTGTCTGACACCTGTTATGATCATTGGCCATAATATTTCAGCACAGATGCTAACAGGAGGGCAGAGTACATTAAATCCTATGCTTCCATGCTTAAAAATGATGTTTTGATTGAATTCTTCACTTACTTTCTTGTCCCCTTTCCTTGTTTTTCAGCTGCTGGAGTTTCTGTTCCCGCTGCTGCTTCTCCAGCTGTTGCTCATGACGCTGCTGCTCCATCTTCCTGTGATGCTCCAGCAGCTCTTGTTGATGCTTGAGGGCCAACAGGTCCTGTTGATGCTGGAGGGGAGAGGCACAAATGGGTTACAGAAGTGGGAAAAAACAAGATAAAGGAGTTATAGGATGCTGCAAACAAATAACTGGTAAAGATTTCATCTGAAACAACTGGAATGAAGCAAAGTGTGGGTGCAGTAATGAAAGCAGTAAATTCAAGGGTCTCAAAAGACACATTGTAGTTATTTTCAGCCTAAACCGATCAGATCTTCTGGCTCCACGGCTGTCTGGTCGCAGTAAACGCAATGGGAGTTTTTCTTTTATAAAATTTGCACAGAGCGAGTTTATGGGGCCAATGTTCTTCTGCTGCCAACAGATCAAATTACACCAGTGGACCCTCTAAATCGTACACATACATTTGTTTTCCTTTGCCCTTCACAAGGTGCTGACTACAGTGGAGGAACAAATCCCACCTCACTCTCTGTCGGCGGCTCACACACGTCCTCTTACCTTAATATGCTCCTGGAGTTGGGCTTCATGTTGTCGCGACAGTTGCTCGTGTTGCCTATGAAACTCAGCAATCAGTAGCTGCCTCTGGAGCTCCTGCTTGTGCTTCAGAGCCACCAGTTCCTGTTGCAGGTGCTGGTCCTGACGGCCTGCAGGTCAAGTCAAGTTTATTTGTATGGCACATTTCAGCAACAAGGCAGTTAAGGGTGTATAAAACATAAAAAAAAACATAATAAAAACATCATAAACATGTTAACAATTGTGAAAACCAGTAACAGACATTGCATTTTATCAAGTGTCATTGTTAAAATCCTCAATCAAATACGTTGCTCAGTTTTTCATTTATTATGGTTCAAAAACAACTCCAAACAGGTGGCTTTTCAACATAGATTCAAAGGAACTCAGTGTTTCAGCAGTTTTGCAGTTTTCTGGAAGTTTGTTTCAGATTTGTGGTGCATAGGAGCTGAATGCTGCTTCTCCATGTTTGGTTCCGGTTCTGGGGAGGCAGAGCAGAACCAGAACCAAAAGACCTGAGAGGTCTGGAAGGTTGATACAACGGATCTTTAATGTATTGTGGTGCTAAGCTGTTTAGTGATTTATAAACTAATAAAAGTATTTTATAATCTATTCTCTGAGCTATAGAGAGCCAGTATAGTGAATTTAGAACCGGGCTGATCTATCTTCCTAGTTTTAGTGAGAACGCGAGAAGCAGCGTTCTGGATCAGCTGCAGCTGGAGGATTTTTAGGCAGACCTGTGAAGACACTGTTGCAGTAATCAATGCAAATAAAGATAAATGCATGGATGACTTTCTATAGATCTTGCTGGAATATTAGAAATGTTCTTCTAGTGATATAAGGCTTACTTTGTAATTGTCTTTATGTATCTTTGAAGGCTACCCCAAGGTTTCAGGCACTATTACTACTTTCTAGCTGTAATAACAGAAGCTGTGCATTGACTGTAAATCATTCCTTTTTAGGTCCAAAGATAATAATTTCAGTTTTGTTTCTGTTCAGTTCTAGAAAGATATGGCACACCAAGCATTTATTTGTTCTAAGCATCTATTCAGTGCTTGAGCAGGTTCAGAGTCTCCTGATGTCATTATAATGTAGACTTGTGTATCATCAATGTAGTTATGGTAACTAATCTTATTTCTTGTTATAACCTAAGCTAGTGGGAGCTTGTAGTACAAGTATGAAATACTGCATCTCTCTGAGTGCGGAGGTGGTTGCATTAGGTGAAATCAGCCAGGAGACCTGGAGGACTTACCAGCAACCGGCCCGTTGCCCAGTTCGGACGATGCAGGACAGGCTGTGGAGGGGGCTGGTGTGGGATGGGGCTGGGACACCAGGCCGAAGGGAGGCTGCTGGTGGTGGTGGTGAGAGTGGTCCACAATGCGGAGGTCCATGGGAAGGATGGCAGAGGCGGCGGAGGGAACCTGTGAGGGGAGCGCCGCTGTGCTCACATCCACTAAACAAACAACAGAAACGTTGGCAGTTAAACACCTGACATCTGAACCAAATCCGACAAACAAACTGAAAAAGCAGCTTTGGCAGCAGCACTTAGTATTAGACTTTGCAGTGGAGTGGTCGATTGGAGCGTTGGCCCACTTGGGATTTATATCTGTGTCATATTTGTATACTGAAGATAAGAGCATTAGCATAACACCAAAACATAAAATGTGTGTGTGATTTGACAGAAATCATAAGGAACAAAAATATTCCACAGCTTTAGTGTTTGCAGTAGAAATCTGATGACATTTATGCAGGCTTAGTCTTCATAATTTGACACTAATGATGCATGACATGATTGTAAATGCAAAGTGATTCCTCTTTAGGTTGCTTAACAGCTCTGAGAGGACATATGTATTAAAATTAGATGCCCTTATTGCACATAAAATATGATGTCTTTTAAGGGTTGCAGCATTCAAAGCAAAAAGTGCATATATTTAGGCTGATAAAATGAACTCTTGAAGCTTAAAATATGACAATTATTATTATATCTCAGCACGACTGATATGATCCTATTCTTAGAGTAAAGGAACTATGAGGCAAAAAAAATAAGTCAGAAGTCAAATCACATTAAAATGTGATCAGATTTGAAGAGAAATTTAAAATGCAAATGGAAAAGTGACATGTAAAAAAGAAAATTTGAAGAAACAAAAAACAGTAAAATACAAAGCAAAAGATCAAAACAAGAGAATCTCCCACAATGGGTTATCTTTGACAATGTTTACGTCAATTAAAAATAACAGGAAGTAAACATTGATTAGAATCACTTGAAAATACAAAAAACTGAAAAAAAATGTATAGTTTTCAAAACTCAATGGATGTGTAAGAAAAACTGGGAAAAATAAGAAAATATTTAAAAAGCCAACAAGGACAGGGAGACATGAGGTAAGCCATCACACAACTACTAATTTACTAAATTGGGGAGAACTATGACAATGACAACCTTAAGCTGTCTTTCAGAAACATTCACAGATGAAACCTTTTTGAAAAAGACAAACACTGAATGCAGGGGGAAAAACTGGGGATACAATTTTCCTCCAAATATTTGCGTTTTGTGTTTTGCCATACATAATATGGCTCCAGAAAACTCAAATGACAGAAAGAAAGATGGTGACACTGAAGACTGGAAGACAGTAAACTGAGACATGTTTAAGAATAAGTCAGCTGCATTATATACAAATTTTTTTGTGTGTTAAGAATCAAAAACTGAAGGTACAAAAAAGAAATCACAAAGTCAGACGCAGAATAAAGATTTAAATAGTTAAAGAGGTTATGTTCTGTCCCCTCTTGGTCTTTCAATCTGCAACATTTAATCTGCTTTATAGACATAATCCATACAACAGGGATAGAAGGAGCAAACAGCTAGAGGACTGGTGCAATCAGATTATTTCACTCCAACAAGTAAAACAGCAGCTTAAAGTGCTGCAGAACCACACACAGTACTGAAACATAAAAAACACAAATTCTTTGCCAGGTTTAAACCCTCTGTACGCTGTCTTACCGCATGCACTAGCAACTTCCAACTTCCTTTACTACAGAAACTAGTTTTATTAGTAAAAGTGCATATATAGAGGAGTTTTACACAAACATGAAAGCTAAAACTGAAGTTAGGAGTGCAAGTTGAGAGCAATCTTTAATTTCACAAACTCAAAGTCTTATCTTGCTGTCAGTGTTTCCTGATCAATATTTGCTCCATGGAGAACCACCTTCCACCGTGCCAAGCCCTCTGCCAGGGATCGATACTCCGAAGCCAATGCAAAGCATCCTGAGCCTATCATGCACGTCCTGCTGTCCCCAGTGACCAATGAGGTGGCAAACTGAGGGGTAGCCAACTTGCTGAGGTAGCCAATGACATCTTTGGTACCGGGCAGGTTTTTAGTAGTGAAGGGAAACTTGACACCACCCAACGGGACGGCAGGGAGAGAAGAAAGGGTGTGGCCAGGCCAGACATGCTGGTGCTTTGCTGATGCGTATCGCTGTGCTTGTTTGGACCTGTCTCAGAGCTGGACATTAGAGAGGTTTGTTTTTTAGTAAGGAAAGTTTGGAGGACACTTCTGTAGACTTCATTGCCTTCCAAAAAAAAGCTCGACTGACGAAGACATGAACTTTTCAGTCGTTCCTTTATAACCACTTCTCACATTCATTGTGTACACATACTGTACATCTACATATGCCAGCCAAGTGTTCACTTAGATAGCTAATGAATATTAAACATCAATATCAAACAAATAAAACCTGGTTTGCCCATAGGCAGAGTGCCAATCTGTGAATTATGGTCATTGTTATGGCACATATTGTCCACCATAACAACAATCCAATCACTGGCAGCTTTGCAGATATAGCGTTCATTTGCTGTACAGTTGCTAAAGCAATGAACATCTGCTGCTCTTACTACAGCTGGAAGGGACTCCAGCGTTAAGACCATTACACCTGTGAGTGCTTGGGGTGGGGCGAATTGCTTAGAGCAGCATCATGTCTTCACATCTGACTGATGGTAGCCACAGAAAAAAGTTGATAAGTGTGCTTATGGACAAATGCAAAACAAAGCAAAAAATAAAAAATTAAACCTGTTGCTAGACGAGTCGGAAAGCTTGATAAATATAGCAACAAAGTCTGAGCCAAGGCCAGCTCGATGACAAGTCTTTATCAGCTGACTTTGTCAACACAACAGGGCCACTGCAGAACTACTTTCTGCTTTACTACAAAATTAAAGTTTTGATAAGAGACTCACCTTCATGTCTGGGGTTGAAATTTGCTAAGACTCACTTCATTCACTACACAAAGTCACATGTTGGCAGAAACTGAACACCATTTCACAAAAGACAAAAAATTGATCAACATAGTGTTTTAACTTGGTGGGATATTTATTAGAAAATTAGGTTACTTTATGTCAGTGGTTCCCACAGATTTTCTTCTGGGCCCCCCTATGGATTACAATAAAATCCCCGCCAGAAAAGAAAGAAAAAAAAGAAAAAAATCAACTGGGCACACACATCGTTCAACCAGACATAAACCTACACACATATTTTGTTTTCAGACTCCACTGAAGTTTATTTCACACTTCAGGTTGCACAAAACAAGCTACAAACCATCTTTACAGTGAAACACTTTTGTGTAACTGTTTTTTATTTTTTAGTCCTATACTGTAGAAGAGTATTCTTTGCTGTCAGCGTTAATTCAAACATATTTCTTTTTTTTATTTGTAACAATATTCAACTTTGCTATCATCAATAAATTTAAAAAAAGCCTCTGTGCAAAATGGGGTCAAAACATGAACCCTGAGGGTTTTTTTTTTTTTTTCCAATCATCTCGCCACCCCTGCAATGGCACTGAGCCCCCCATAGTAATTAAAGAAGTTACATTAATTACATAAAGTAACTGCTTTATGTAATTACTTGTAACATCTTTTTTGCGAAAACTCCCTTTAAACCATGAGCTTGATGGAATTTAAACAAGTTATCAGAGTTGTGAATGGCCAACAGTCGAATATACTTTTCTGATGTTATAATTTAAATCAACTCAAACTGAAACTGTTCATATCAATGGAAACAAAAACACTGTTGATAAAGTTCACACCTTAACAGGTAGTTGCAACATTTGGTGCTGTTTTGTTTGGTTGGGGAAAGTTCGTGTTGCATGCTGGTTGTTTCAATCAGCAAAAATCAGCTATGAATTTCTGATGTGCAATTCCTTTCGCGTGTACGGAGCAACATTCAGGCATTGCATCAGCTGTGCAGAACCATTAAAGTTGCGTCGTTCCTGTGCTGATCAGTCCTCATAGATCTCATGATCTGCTGATGTGTGAGTCCAGGTGATAAGGCAGATTGATAATATTGATGACAAGTTTTCACCATAGATAAGGACACTATAACCAGTAATAATTTCAGGGAATATAACTTCAGAAAATCAGAGTTAACACATTATGGGGGATAGAGGATCACGCTCATAGTGGAGTCAAGGAATACAATAAAGAAAAATGATTAAAAGATATGATTCAGGGTATTTTTAAGGCTATTTTTTAACAGATCTCAAGTATGTCAGAGTGACTAAATACAGATGTATTCTGGATGGAAAACACCTATTGTAATCTTCCACCCACCCACTCAGTCTCACTGCCACGCTCTAATGAAAACACGAATTGTATCTTGAAAGTTCAGTGACGGAGTTATACCGTATTGACATCTAGGGCTAGAGCTCATGAAAAATGCAAAACTTAACTTCCTGTCAAAAGAGACAACAAAAATATTTCCTTATGGCTGACTGGAATTTACATGCAACTGTTTACCTGCTGCCTGTAAATGGCATACATCCTATTTTTGGAATGTTTCCTGTAAATTACAATATCGATGGCTAATTTACTTTACAAAGTAATCTGCACTGCAGCATTTACAGCTATGAAAAATTTGCACACCAAAATAGGGTGCAATTTTTAAGAAATGACTCACCAAACACATTATTTACATATGTTTACCATTCTATGTAAGTTTTTTCTAAGTTGTCACTTAAATGTCACAAACCTTAGTAAATTAAGAAAATATGTAGAGCTTCCTTGAAAGAGGCAATATGTTTGAATTCAGTTCAAAACAAAGGGATTACACAGGATTGTATTTGAAACCATATGACCATAGCTTTAATTTAGCTTTATAAATACAAAATGTGAAAGAAAATGCTGTTTGTTGATGAGTTTACAAACATCAATTTGACAATTTGATGCATTTTATAAACAGGTGGAAAACAGATAGACAAGACTTTTCAGTATTTTTCAGTTCAGAAAACTTATTACGATACGGCTGCTGAAAATTGCAATAACAATGAAGACAATTATTAACCCATATTTTCTTCTCAGTTTGTGATATTTTCTATTAAATATTGTCTCTAAATTGAGATTGCTTTTCAAAACAAGGATTCAGAAGAGTTTCTTTTAAACATCTCTAGTGACTAACAAAGCTGTGGTCAGAGAGTATCTACAAGGCTAAAACAAAGCGAAGAAAGCAACACAGGAAGCAACAGAGATGGGGAAAAAAAGGTACGGTAAGTTGGAGTAATCACAGCTCCAGCGACTCAGAGGCCAACCACAACAGCTCAGAAATAAAGACCAAGATTTAATGCTGTCTACAGACGTAATCTAAGAATGAACTCTCTCTAAAAAAAGAATCCTGCAGTTCAACATCAGCTACAAACTCTGATTTTATTGTGTTTCTGTATAGTTGCACAACTGTTGAACTGTTTGTTTTACAAATCTGGACATTCTATGTTTCAACAATACACAGGAAGCATCTGTATCATTTGTGAATAATGTTAAAAAAGACAGCAGCTCTCAGAAACCTGAAAGAGCCGTTTACAGTAAACACAACTTTGTCGAAGGCGGCAAACATGCAGGGTGACCAGCACCTGGGAGGGAATTAGCCCAGTTTACGAACCCTCAGTGAAAGTGACATGAGGTTAATGTTGCTGTGCCAACATGAGGACAGGAGGTCGCACAAGATGACTCACAGCTTAAACGCTCCTGCTGAAGGAAAAACTCAGAACTGAAGATAAACAGCTGATGCTCTGAGGTCTGATGTTTCACTCAGATGTGCAAATTAGAGTTCTAAGTTGATATATTGGAGTATTGTGGAAAAGGTGTTTTTCCTCTCTGTTAATGTGTAAAAACTCCATGCAAACGTCAATAAAAATATTTTGAATTGGAAAAAGTGAAACTTAGGTTCATGACACAGAGTGATTGATGATTTAAAGATTCATGCCTGAAGGGTAATTACAAATGCAACAAAATATGTAATTGCAACAATTACATCAATTACAATTATTTAGGGTTGGCTCATGAAAAAAAATTCAGTTTTTGAAGATTTAATCTTTGGAAAATCTGATTTTTTTTTTTTCTTTTAACAAGTCACATTTTGGTTTCCACAGTGACATTAATTCCTCCAAGAACTACTATCTTGTTTGAAAAGCATTTGTTTTACAGCTTCTGCTGATTTTGACTTTGAAGTTGGGTCAACTCACAGTGCAATTTTTTAAGAAACACTGAGGGAAAAATAATTCACATATTATTGACTCTTAAGAAAAAAGTCCGTTGCAATTACCCTATTGCACATATTGATGTTTCAACAATAATTGCAACTTGACATGTTGTGCAACTCTACATAAAACCTGGAAATAGGTGTTTTTAATAGAGAAATGTCAGCCTGCTGAAACATACATTGACATACTGTATGGTATATAAATGCAATTCAGTTAAGGCTCCTGTAACATGAATTGCTGCACCAATGCAGATTGGCATGGAAGTGATCATCCTGTGGTTCTCTGAGGCTGCTTCAGCTTCACCACACTATAGGGTCTCTATGGAGTTACAAAAGAGAATCTCCAGCAAAAGCCAAATAGCTTTTGGTTTAAAGTCCAGTTAAGACTAAGGGTGGATTTGCACTGTTTGGTGCACTTTAATCAAACTTATTCATTTTCCTATAAAGTCTGGTTTGCTTGTAGAGGTGTGAATGTGCAATC
Source organism: Alfaro cultratus (assembly GCA_903066825.1). NCBI lineage: Eukaryota > Metazoa > Chordata > Actinopteri > Cyprinodontiformes > Poeciliidae > Alfaro > Alfaro cultratus. Next base: position 113,495 of record CAEFZX010025417.1, read on the forward strand.
GAACTCTGATGCCGATCAAAACAATGAACTCTGATCCACACAAACCTACATCTCAGTTTGGTTGGAGTGAACTCTGGCACAGTTTTAATGCATATGTGGACTGGACACAGCTTCAAATGTAACAAATTTTGCAATTTTGGTCCCCAATAGAACACTTTTTCTGTCAATTTAACTGCACAAATATGCTTGCATGAAGCAACTTGAAAAACTATTGTATAGCATTGTTGTAATAAATGTATTATATGCAACACAAGCAGAATTGTGGGCTTTCATTGGCTGTAATAATCAAAGCTAACTTGAATAAACAGATGATCTGTGTGACTCTGTCATGAAACTGTGTAAGAGTTTCACTTTTTGATGATATTCTAATTTTTTTATATGCACCTCGAAGAACGTGAACAGCAGTTTCAGCATGTGTGTGAGCAGCTAACAGAGTATTTAAGCTCTGGAGGATAAATAAAGAAATGAAGGAGGATGTGAGAGACAAGAAGCTGCTTCAAAAGGAAGCTGAAGTCAGTGAGAGTAAAACTGCAACAATCAAGAGAAATGTCAGGGCCATTCTCATTAGTCTGTTCATCCATCAGTCCAGCTCTGACTCAGCCCATCCCACGTTCCCCTCAGCAGAAGACTATGGATCACACAGGCAGGGTTATTTATAGCGCAGGATTCCCAGGGGGGAGATCCTCGCCCCTCTGGGTCTCCCTGCATTAACAGAAAAATCCCTGCATGTTTACACACCGCGCCTCGAAAACTGAGTCCGCACACTTAGTCACAGCTATGTGTGCATAAAATCTTGTAGGTTGAGAATGCTGATATAACGACCCCCCATCCTCTAACCCCTACTCAAAAAACAAACCCCAGGTACTCAGACAGCATGGAGGCAAACGCCATGGTGACTGGTTGGATTGTAGCCAGTGGTTGGTTGGACAACGAAGTAAGGGAGGGGCCAGAGGAAGACGGCTGACCAATGATGGTGGGGTGCTAGTTCAACTCCACAATCAGCCTGCATGTGCTGCATAAGCTCCTGAAGGCACCCCAAAGCTTGGGATGGGTACTTAGTGACGGTGAGTGTTATGGTGCGCAGCCGCCTCTTTGTTTTCTCCTCATCTGTTTTCACTTTTTTATGACGAAAGCGAGCCTGCACTCCCAAGGTCTGACTCAAGTTGATCAAACAGTCAAAAAGGTGTTTAAGACTGTTATATTTGCAGCTGGGTAAACATTCAGCCAAAACAAAAACACACACACAAAAAAATTAGAACACTCAAGAAAAATGTGCAAAATAATCTCTGTTTCTGTGGACTTTTCTCCAATCTAAGGCACGCATTAGACAGGGTGAACTTTTTGAACCATTCATATGCATCTTAACACACTGAGGAATAAACACAAACAGCCTCATGTGTTCACAGCAGACTGTATGGAAGGACAGGCGCAGCCATCTGCTCCATTCAGCTGAAGGCTGCTGAGCGTCCATACATCAGTACCATTCAATAAACACTGTCACCACTCAAAGCCGCACATCCACAAACTCTCTTCTCAGCAGGACACACACACACATCACACCTGCATTATAAACATAAACGCATTTCAGCATAAAAGTATAAACTATGAAAGGCTGCTGAGGAAAAAAAAATAGACATTTGCAAAGCATTTTATACAGGAACTCCTTGTAGAGAAGTCAAACTGCAGGAAAAAGCTCTCACCCATCAGTTGTGCTGTGCTGTCCGCTTGTTGCACGTTGGTGTGACAGTGTGTTTGAAGATCTGAGCAGGAGCTTTTTAAAAAGTGTTTTAGTTTTTGTTTTTTATCAGCTGAAAGAAATACAGAAAGCGGCGTTCCCCTCCACTTCAGACGTGAAGCAGGAAGAAATTTCTGACAGAGTCCGTCTCGTCTCTCTGCCTCCTCTCACTGAGCCTGTTCCACTCCGCTCTCCAGCCGCCTCGCTCGCTCTCTCTCTCGCTCTCTCCGTTGGTCTGGTCTCCTCCCACTCTCCCTCCCTCTCTCAGTGACATCACAGGGCAGTCTCAGGCATGTTAAGGATTTTACGAGCGTCACTAGCTCCCTACCTCCTAATTCACCCGCTGACAAAAAAAAAAAAAAAAAAAAAAAGAGGCAGCGTCAGCTTCTGGTCAAACAAACCCAGAGCTTTTATGCAGGGCCTCTTCATGTTTTGACTGAGCAGTTGCACTTGCTCACATTTAATCTTCTACTTGTTGCACACACACATAAACACATACACACACACCTTCCTGGTTTTTGTCTGTTTTAAAAACCTCCTACACAACAGGAACTCTACACACAGATATCTGCTGTGAACTTGACTCAACAATGGATGCAGTTTGCAAGCGAAACATTTTGCAGCCACTGAAGATAAAAATCATCACGAACGGAGCTCCAGCTAATCCTTTTACAGATAAATAGGGGCTGAGACTTTATGCAACTTTATTCTAATACAAACTGAGGGAAGTGTTACTCTGAATAATTCAATGAAGCAATTCTTAGAAAACAGGAACAGAAAGAAAACTCAGAGGATGAATCACAACAGGAACAGGACTAAAAGATGTGAGCATCTTAAAACACATAAGAAGCTGGAGATGCTAGTGATATTATATACATACAAATAGAAAAGTATGGCAATCAAATTTCAATGTACATCAGCCAAAATCAGTCATTTCTAACTCACCAGAGGAATTAATCCAGGTTGTATTTGGAAAATAATTGAAAATTATTATATGGAGATGTTCCACTCTATTATACTTAAATTGTAAAAAAATTTTGATTGAGTATTTTTATTTTTACTGATTATTCTCATGTACATTTTTATAACTATGCATTTTATTTATTTATTTTTTTTTTTCACATTAAGTAATTTTTTTTCATGATTGATATTTTGATGTTCCTTCATTTCCATCTGAACTGGGAAAAAAAAAGTGATTAGGAAAAATAGCCTGCCTGCAGCGTGAATGGCCATTTACTCAGTGAATGAAATAATTGTGGGAAAATTAACAGAACTTGGTCGTTCATCATTCTGACAAGTGGTTGCTTTCTGATGGCTTTCTGTCATGCGAAAGTGAGAGGACACATGTGAAATGCACATGTTCCTGTGGGCAGCGCTGACAGAACATTGGGCAACAGTGAAGGTTTATGCAAATGTTTTCCAATAAAAAAGGAGTGGAAGTTGATTATGGTTATTTTCATTCTCATGGTGAAGAAAAGAGGTGTGAAGGCAGCTTTTCTCCTCCACTTTACAAAACGTGAATGTAAAACAACACAAACGAAATAAAATTACCGAATTCAAGAGCTTTCAATTCCGAAGTACTAAAGAAGATAATCGGAAACATGAGCACCCAGTTAGACTGGAGAGTCTGCCATGCAAGAAAAACATGTTCATAAATAATCTAAAAATAAATATAAAACAAAATCAATTGTAGTTTATTGTGACTGATAGATAACCCTCATGCTCTCTTAAAACAGATGTGTTAAAAATAACACAAAAAATGTGGTATCACCTTTAATGCACATTTTGTGTTCATTTTAACACACAACACGGATACAAGCGGCTGCAATGGGTTTTCTCCGTAGGGTGGCTGGACTCATGGGGTGAGAAGCTCAGTCATCCAGGAGGGACTCAGAGTAGAGCTGCTGCTCCTCCACATCGAGAGGAGCCAGTTGAGGTGGCTCGGGCATCTGGTCAGGATGCCTCCTGGACTGGACGCCTCCCTGGTGAGGTGTTCCGGGCACGTCCCACCGGGAGGAGGCCCCAAGGAAGACCCAGGACACGCTGGACGGATTATGTTTCTCGGCTGGCCTGGGAATGCCTTGGGATTCCCCCGGAGGAGCTGGAACAAGTGGCTGGGGAGAGGGAAGTCTGGGCCTCCCTTCTGAAACTGCTACCCCCGCGACCCGACCCCGGATAAGCGGAAGAAAATGGATGGATGGATGGATTTTAACACACAATGTGTTAAAATTTACACAATATTATAACACACTGTATGAGTTGAATATTTCAGCATATTTTTGCGTTAATCTGTGTTTGTCAGGCAGAATTTACTCCCTGCTGACATCAGATTGTGCAATTCCTCTCAATGATAGTTTCCAGCATTTTTTTTTTCTAAAATGGTTTTCAAAATATTTTGCTTAGTATTTATAACAATTTTTACTTCGTCTAAAAATGCAATTATTATTACTGTATTGTGGCAGGATTTAATGACTTTCATAAATGATGCAGTACAAAAATATTTTTGTGCATGTCATCGCCCTTCTCTCTCTGCCCATTTCCTGTCTAATCTACGGCAAATAAAAGCCACTAGAACCAAAAAGCCCAAATCTTCTATGTTGCTTCATTTACTTTTGGGAGTTTCTCTAAGGATGAAAATAATACTACCTAACACTATATTTGGCCATATTCTGATGCTGCAGAAAGATTTGACTGCAACTTCAATGAGGCGGAACCAATGATGCAGGAGTTTTCAACAAGCAACTGCTCGAAATCAACTAATGTTCTGAAAAGAAACCTATAGATATGATGATAAAGCAGCAAGTAGAGAGGTCGCAACACCAATTTATTTTGTGTGTCTGCATTTCAGTGGGTATATGCATGTTGGGTGGTCTGATAATGTGTATGTTTGCGGTAGCTATTTCTGAAGTATGGCGCAGAATCCAGGAAGCCTAGTTTTGTTTGATCTGACAACACACCCACACACCTGGCTGCGATAAAGGTCTGTGTTATCAGCTTGTTGTACGGCATTGACGTCAAAGGCTTAGCTGAGCTCCATGCAGCCATGACACCGGCAACAGCTAATGCTGGTGATCCCAAACCACAATGGCACACACAAACACACAAAGGCAAACACATCTTTCATTTTTAGATCAGGGAGAATCACCCCCAGGGAGGGCAGTGAAGCAAAGCAGAAGCAAACCAAGTGAACTTTGCACAGAAAAAAATAACAAAAATCAATGCATGCACATAGGGCAGTGTGCAAGTTACACAGTCAAAGACCCGTGGAGGTAAGGCAGGAACCTGTCACGCAAAGAAATATCACTTCCTCTGAAAAAAAAGGTCAGAACGTGTTTGGGACTGTGATTGGAATAGCATTTACTTAACTGACCAATAACTGTTCAGGTATCTTAAGCACACTGTGCACTGGTGTATTTTTACTTTGCTAACGAAACCCTTTTATTAGGGAGAAAAAAAGTTATTCAAACTAACTTGATCCTATGTAAAAAAAAAAAAAAAAAAAAAGGAAAATAAAGAAAGAAAAGGAAATGTGTTGCTTGTCAGAAAACAAAGTAGTCAAAAAAAAAAAGAAAAAAAAAAGAAACACCATGTCTTAATTTTAAAATAATTAAACAGGTTGAGCATAGAGGGAGCAGTGGTAAACATTTCCAGGAGTGGCCACCCTCAAAAAAAAAAACATCAACGGCTCATCTATAAGGCCCCAAAAGACCCCAGAATGACATCTAAGCACTGAGGGCTCATTTCAGAAAAAGTCAGTGTTCATGATTGTTGAATCATGAACACTGACTTTTCAGTGTTCATGATTTTCTGCAATAAGCAGAAAAGAGAATCAAATGTTAGCTTTGGTCCCGAATCAAAGCGAGTCTACAGACCATCTAGTGTGAAAACACCCATTTGGGCTCAAGAATCTATGTGTCCTGATACAAGCCGATTGGTCCTGCCACCAAAAGTTTAATTGTAGTTCCTACTGCATTTATCTGGCTGGGGGCAAACATGAATACAGAAAAGGTCATCCTTCTAACGTCAACAGAAGTCATGACATAGAGTATACATTTGTATCTGACTTGTAGTGAGATGGAAATCTACATGCAGAGTTTCAGACTTCCTAAAAATTTCCAATTTCTTACTTTGCTGAACTTAATTTATTTTTCCCCCCAACACTTGAGTTTGTGAAAATAAACAAATGGATCAAAAACTAAAATCCAAAACATCAACAAACTGGGTTTTATTATCTGTATTTTTCATAAATCATGAAGCAACAGAATTCTCATTAAGTCATGCATCCATCCACTGAGAATGATCAAATCCAAACTAAATAATCCTCAACTAAATGCAAATTCCTTCAAGCAGTTTGTAAAACGTTAATACTTTTATTCTGTTTGGAGAAGTTCAACAATTTGGAGCTGAATTGCTTTGTTTGGCTCCTAAACCAAAGCAGAACAGAGAAGATTATGAAAGCTCACTCAGTTCTATCGCTGCTTTCCACATCTTGGTAACTTCTAGATCTTACAGGCACAACCATGTCAACTACACCAGAAAAAACAAACAAACAGAGACTCTAAGTAGTCTGCAAAGAAAAGTCTTCCAGCTTTTGAAGACGGGAGCAGAAGAAAAAAGTTGAATGAATGTTGGTGTTTTGGCCACAAAGACTACAGAAAAGATGTGAAAGATGCTTTTTGAAGTAATTCACAGCATTCTGAGGGACTGTTTATGCGGGATAAATAGTTCGTGTAGCAATCTGCATTGGAGTCAGCGCGCACACGTGTGCCTTAAATAATACATGTGGCATAATGATTGCAAGGCATGCTGAAATACACATTGTGGCAAGCAGGCAGACATTGCTGATGAATAAGTAATGCACAGCGTCGGACTCGTAATATACACATTCCCGCACACACACACACGAGGCGAGCGTGCACTTCATAACCACAAGTCTGTCGAGGCTTGTGGGGGGAGAAGACGGCACCTCTAATGTTTTCAGCTTCCTATGCTCTTGTCTTCTGCCTCACTGCGCCTGGGGAGGAGGGGGAAAGAGGTAGGGAGAAGGGCTGCTTTTTTCATCCATCTCCTCAGAGGACCCCAGACCCAACTCTAAATATCAGTGTCGTTTATTATTGATTTGGGTTATTTATAATACAGACACTCATTACTCCCCCTTTCCCACACAAAACCAAACATGCACACACACATGCATACACGCACTTTGGTATTTTGGTTTTGTCAGAGTGCAGAAGCTAAATATGATTCTTCAACTCAAAATAATCTTTTCTAAAAATAAACACACTGCCAAAACAGGGGGGAACCGGTGGGGGTTGTCCCATCAGACTGTCAGTTCCCAAAACCACACACAACAAAACCCTTGTAAAAGTGAACTGAGAACAGGGTAAAAAGCAGGTGGGGCCTAAATGACACCATCTCCTAAGATCGCAGGAGGATTAAAGCAAAGACACTACTCTCTAATTTTAACAAATGCATTATTTTATGGCTAATTTTTTTTTGCTTGACCAAAGAGAACCACAGTTTACTCTTCAGCCTGACTTAAAAGAACTAAAAGGTAGCTTTGTATTACTTAAACATTTCAATTCTTCAGATTTATAAAGCCAGAGCACTTCATACTGACAGCCTCTACTTTACAAATCATTTATGAGGTAAGGTATTATGGTGTAAGAATTTGACCTGTGCTATTCAGATGCAATTTAAAAGGTACCAAATATTTTAAAAAAAATTAATAAAATCAAACAGAATTTATGCTTGAAGTTGCTCACTGTAGCATCCAGCTTTGTTCTTGATATTCAACAAAACAAACAACTTTCAAAGAGTCCTGAAGAGCACCTTGAAATATCAAGGCTTTCCAATCACCCAGACAACATGACAAGATGAGAATACTTGAGTCGTTGCCTGCAGCGGGGAGTTCCTTTCATTCATATTTTACATCCTCTCCTTCCATCTCAATAGTAATGCCTTTCCCGACTGCGACGCAGCTTGCAGCAGACGCAGAGCCATTAACTGTGAGTGATGCGAAACTGAACTTATAAGAGATGTCAGCACACCACAGTGCTGCCTGCACTCTTCAAATCTAAGAGGTCACAGAATCAGATCAGTTCATCAGTCCATAACCCTCCAATTCCATAGGAAACCAGTCAGACTTTGCTGGGGAAAAGCATTTCCCTCCTTATAGATTTCTGCTCTTTGCTTTTTTCACAGATGAATTTTTCAGATCTGTCTATACCCACTTAAACTGAGCAGGGCTGCAGAGGGAGGCGGGTTACACCTTGGATCTCCCAGCTTTAAATTATCCAAGCCAACCTCAACCTTGGTGAAAATCTACCTACCCCCTTTATTAAATTATGAATAAATAACCATAATATATTTTTAGACCAATCTGTTCAATTTAACCTACTTGTCTAATTTCTGCTAGACAAGTAGATTCAAGAAATCCCAAACATGGAACCTTTCTTACATCAAAAAGTAAGCTAAATAACCTACAAGGTGACCAATCATATGTCTATCCAAATAAATTAAAAGAGCAGATGAGGGAAAAAAAAGTCACTATCAATCTTTCAATTTGGAAAGGCTTACACAGTTATTCGCAAGGTTTTGGGACCCAAATGAACCAAAGTTCTTCTGAAAAGTGGTAGGTTACCAAAATGAATCCAACACAGAATCAATGACTCATTCAAGAAGTAGCCAAAGAATTAAGAACATCTAAAGTGCAGCAGGACAATGATCCACCTCAGCAAGTCAATCTCTGAAATAATGACCTGAACTAAAGTTTTGGAGTGGTGCAAAGATGTAAACACTCATTACTAGTTACCACACATTCTTAATCGCAGCTGTTGCTACCAAAAGCAGCAAACTTGCTCATTTTTAGGAAGAAATTCTATTTTTTACATAGGGCCAGATTGATCTGGATTGATAAATACTTTTTCACAGCATCTGTGTGAGGCAGATGAACACTAAGAAAAGATCACGTTCCGATTGTGAAAAAGAGCATCCGAGACAAAATCTGAACATCATTCATGCAACAGTTTATTCTGTGAGGAATGTTTATACTTGTCTAGGTCTCCTTTGAAGTAATAGGCCACTCTGATAAGACACAAACCATGACAAGATGGATGCATAAACATCTAACTCCCTCCTTCGTTCTGTCTGAACTTGTGCACTTGACTTAGAAAACTCTTAGAGGCAATATAAGTTGGGAAACTGCTGTCTATTTCTTTCTTTAAAAGAGACTGTGGTGAAACACACTGAAAGCTATGCTATAACCATTAGGCTCTCAGTGTGTGTAGTGAACTCCCCCTTCCCGGTTTAGGGAAGGCTAGCCTCTGGTTCAGATGGTGTCAGGGCCTTTTTGAGCAAACAGCAATGGGTCTGAACTTATAAGGAGTCATCTATAATAGATAGAAGATTCTTGTGGACACATTTGGTCATGGTAAGGCTCTTAAAAGCCTTTACAAAGTTCACCTCTGCATAAGCAATTGAGCATAAGAGGAAGGCAAAGCATGAGTGGTATTTCATGCTCTGATAGGATTAATACCACAAGCATTTAAAAAATGTGGTGGAATGTTTCTAAAGTACAATTTGTTTGAATCTTTTGGCGGGAAATTGAATTTAGCATCCTAATTGACCATTCATCCATTGTCTGTGCAGAGGTGTGGGGGCCGGTGTGTCTCTCCAGGGGTCATTAGGCAAGAGGTGGGGTACACCCCGAACAGATCACCAGTTTGCTACAGGGCAGCACAAAGACACAAAGGTCAACATCGTTTGCACAATTAACAGTCACAGGATTCAAACCCAGAACCTTCTTTCCCCAGAATAAATAGTGTTCCAACAGTGTCATTGTCCAACCCTAAATCACCAACTTTACTGAAATTGAAAGGTATTAAACAGAATTGGAGGCCAGAGACAAACCATGATGGGAAAATGTTTGGAAAATCCAAGATTCAACAGAGTTAAAGACTCTGTTTAGCTGTTTCTACCTTAATTTTTTTAACACTACAGAAATAGTGCTAAAACTATTTCTACATCCTTTTTGTATTTTAAGACAAAAAGAATGATTATTCTTAAATTTATGTCATGTAGTCACAGAGACAGTGTCGCTTTAGGCACTTCATTACAGCAAACTGGGTTTAAAACTGGTGCAGTTTTTACACAGTAAATATGGAGATAATGCTCATATAAAAATACCTCTTATTTTCAAATATGGTATAAAACTGCTGTTAAATAATGCCCACAATAAGACAAGGAACAGTAAAATACAGACTTTAAAAGTTCACAGTGAATTACTATTTACACCATTCTTAACTATGTTGTGTTTTATATTTATGTTATGTAACATACATCGGTAAAAGTTAGTATTAATACTTAGCTAGAATTAAAGTTTTGAAATGAAATCAACATTTAAACCATGTCCAGTTAAAATACTATTAAAAATAGTAAAAAAAAAAAAAAAAAAAAAAAAAAAAAAAACACCAACACGCGGGTTGTATGAGATGCGTTTGGAAACTGTCAACTTATTTCTTTGTTAAACCCGTTTGTCTAACAAAAAATCCCTATAAGAGACTCTCTGTTCAAGCACACAGACTAACAATAGCCCACTCTGCTGACTCCCAATACGTTTGTGAAAGCTGATCCTGGCAGCCAAAACAGCAAAACACACCAGGCCCCATGCAATATTTATAACCTGGTAACATGGTAAAATCTTCCCCCATCCACCAGATCCAGACAAACTTGGTCTCAGAACCTGCTGTATCTGTTGGGATAATGGAGCCCAGGCAGACAAAGTAGGTTAAAACACTGTCTGCTCTACTGGAACACAAAAAGCGTCTGACTCCAGAGAGACTGCCTCACTTTCTAAGACCTGAATGTGAGAGTGGTGTCCCTTTTTAAACGAATCAACATGACAACCGCAGTCTATGGTTTTGTCCTTAAATGTAATTAGAAAGTGCTCCGCTTGTTATCTGTTGGAATCTAATTTACTTTCACCACAAACTCTGCTACAAGTTTGTGGTGAAACCTGCAGCAGAGTTATGATTTCATAAGGTGCAAGTCAAGGACTTTCTGGCATCGAAATTAAGTCTAATACAATTACTCTTACATAGCTTAATACAATTTTACTAATGAATATTAGATAAATTAAATCCTCATTCTCTTAAGTTAATCAGGAAAAAGGGCACTACTCCAACCAAGCTATACTAGTTCCTTTTATTTGTATTGCCATAAACTTAAGTCTGCTTCCTGCTTTTCGAGCAGTCTATCGTCCGCTTGCGTTCACATATGCATTCGTAACACACCAGAGTTCATTCCACCAGGACCGAAATCTAGTTTGGTAGGCAGATCGAAGTTTGTTATTTTGGTTGGCATTAGAGTTTGACTATGCATTCACAACTCCCCAAACAAACCAGTTTTTCAAGACCAAACAGGGCTGGTGTGAATGAGCCCCAAGTTATTTGGAAAAGGTATGAAAACCTGTACCAGATTGATCAGCAAAAACTGCTTCTCTGAGGTGATTTCTGTTCTCTTTCTCTCTTGGCTTTGTATTAACATACACCCATACTTCCAGACCAGGCAATGCATGAAACTCCTGCTTTTATAGAAGAAGTCAATAAATTACATCTAAATAGCAGCATCTGGTTTCTTCATTCCCTCTTGAACCTCACTGTTTCAGAAAGAGAGTACTTTGTTGGTTTTTTTTTCCCCAGCAAGTTCGTATGTGTAAATGTGGCTCAACAGGAAAGTGGCAGCTGCTCAACAACTCTTGTCGATACCAAACTGGCAGTAAGTGGAGATGCCCATGCCAGGTCAGGGAGTAACAGTGGGTGGGGAGGTTTGGTCCTGGGCTCATGTAGCCCATCTGGAAGCCATGAAGGCTCCCTGATGAGCATGTGTACAAAACAGGTGGTCTTCCATTAGGGAAAAGGAGTGAGTTTGAGTTCAGGATTGTCTGTGTCATTGCTGTAATCCAGAGCTCAAAATTCAATGTAGGCAATTACCAATGTGGTCATATTGGTAAATAATATATCTCTAACATGAATGATTAATGCTTAATGCTTTAGAGGCACCATACCTCACTCTGAAGACACGTTTCTTCTGGAATGCTCTCCTTGATCTGTGATTGTCTGAGTATGAACTGGAATAAAACAGTAAAGCAAGAAAATAGGAGAGGATGTTACATTTCTAGAGCATAAGAAAACACAGTAGGGCTGAAACGATTAATCAAGTTAATTGTGGTGAATCGATTATTGAAATAATTTTAAACTAATTTGGTAATCGATTAATTGCCAACTGGAGTATACAGACTCAAAAAGGCCATTTGGTCACAGAACAACACACTTACAGAAGTGATTAAACCAAATCTACAAAAATATGTACATTTTCTATTCATGATAAATAAACATCTGTCTGTAAGTATTTTCTACCCAGAACTTCTTAACTGGCCTAATTTTAACTTCGCCTGATTCAGATGCTGTACAAAAAAACTACTTAGCACTTTTTTCTGTATTCACGTTACGTCGAGCTGAATGGGCTGAACTGTTCACATGTAGGTGTGTTTTTTTAAGCTACAGATGCATCCTTTGCTACATATTACCAAAAGAATGCTATGCAATTGCATTTTTGGCAATAAAATGTTTTTTTTTTCCTTATTTAAAAGAGGAATTATTTATTTGCATATTTTAATGTATTTCTAATTTTGGATAAAAAAGGCTTAAAAAGAGGATGTAGGGTTAATGAATTCTGGATTAAGGTTCAGCATTCAGCTACATGAGGAGTCCAACATGTTTCAGCATGAAGAGGGGGAGGCGAAGGGGTCTGGCCGGAAGACAAGAGTCTGGTCGCAGTGACCTCCAGAGCAGTTGTCCTCTGGAACACACCTCACTGTCCGTCTCTGTCATTTCAACACTCCTGCTGTCCCTTCTTCCTCTGCACTTCCTAGCTCTTCTCTCCATGCGTCACATTTGATGTTTCAATATGGGGAATGAATTCCGAAAAGATTCAAAAATCTGGTTTTCGTCTAAATCCTGTCTAATGTGACTCAGAAGCCACCAGAGCGTGTTTAGAAATGGAGACACTGCATATGAAAGAGTTTGGTTTCGTCAAAAGAAATGTTTCTCCCCACTTTTGTGATTTCCTTTCCAGAGTTTTGAAATGGTAATGAGGCTGATGATATTTGCATAATGCGCCATTCCTCCGTTTTCCCTGCTTTTTCAGACCCTCTCCTCCTAAAATTGCAGTTCTGTTCCTTTTAGCATCTCCACCCACCCCCCACCCATCTCCATTCATCACATTTACACCCACTCCTGCTCTCTCCGTCTAACCCACTCGTAGGTTTTTAAGTGCTCATAGATTATTGACAAGTAGAACTATAAGATGGAGCTTAGGAGCTGGCCAAGTGGTGTGCCTCCACCTTAAATCACTCTGTCCTTTCATATCAACACTATGCAGACAAAATATGCCTATGTGCTCAAAGCCTCACAAAAAACAAAAAAAAAGCACAAAAAAACAACAACTGTCAAGGATCCATAACGAAGCCCTTCTGCGAGCAACAAAAACCACTTGTGGTCTTCAGTAACTGTCACTTCTGCTCCTTCTCCCACTCTCCTCCGCTGTTTTTACCATTCTCCACTCCTCCTCCTCCTCCCATCACTGCTTCTCTCACCTTCCCCTCCCTCCTCCTCGCTTCCTGCAGCGTCTGTGCTCTGACAGTTATGTGCGAGTGGAGCGTGGGCTGCTGCTAATTTGTGCAGAGTGGGAGAAAGCTGTTTTGGCTCGTGGAGGCAAAAAAGCTCAGTTTAGCCTGTGCGCCGGGATGGATGGATGGAAGGAAGGATGGATGGAGAGACACAGACCGCCTTGCTACGCAAACGCGCTCCTATTTGTGCATGTTTGTTTAGTACATAATTCTCACCCCATCTCCTAATGTCACATGTATTCAGATGGCAACAGATGCTCGATTCCTACATTCAGCTCCTGAAAGGTTCCTCCTCTTACGGTACTTCCTCCTGAGCGCAATTTAGTCATCCTAATTAATATGCACTCAAATCTGTTTGCATCAGTCTTCCTCATCAGCCTGAATGCTTTTATCCTTCATTTTTAAATTTCAGCAGCATGAATCATTCCCTTTGATTCAAGCTCAGTCAAGTTGTCTGCATAACTTCTTGAACAAAAACAAAACAAAGAAAAAAGAAAAAGCTAACACTCCTTGACTGGTAGCTTTAAGGTCAGCTCTGCCAACTGCAGCCACTCATGTCTCATTAAGGTCTGAGTCAAAATGGACTTTGCATGACTAAACACACAGAGGGAGTGTCAGCGCTGCTGTTGGCACCCAGTTAATTCATTCTAACACATAATATGAATGTGTTAGCGGAGCATTTCGGAGCGTTTAGTCCAATAAAAAACCCTGCTGTCCTTTTTTTGGCAGGTATTTAAACATTTAGTTATTCTTAGAGCTGAGAAAGAAGGATTTTTTTTTCCTGAAGAAGTGACAAGATTTAACAGTAATTAACTAAAGTCCCCAATAGATTTAATATTTTAATACAATCATATTATTTAAGAGAGAAGAAGAGGAAGAAAGATAATAATAATAATGAATTTTATTGTATCAATATTTTGTGGTACAATTGTGACAACAATAAAAGTGACAATAATAACTATTCATTACTTCTTTTTTTTGGTAACTGTATGGCTGTTACTGTGACACAGCAATTACAGACCCAGAAACACAAATACTGCTGTTGGAAAACATTCCCATTTGTAACTTTAGGACACCAGTCACATAAAGTGTGATTATCCTTGAACTGGAAATCGTAACTGCATTATATCATAATTTCAAATGCATTAATATTTACTAATGTTTTTATTGAAGAAACAGTGGATAAAATAGTAAAGCTAACAATGCTGACATCATTAACACGAATTTGTCACGACATCAATAAACCAATCATGATCATGATAGGAACTTTATCATGATAAATGATAAACAATACGATAAATGCCCATGCACAGCTCTGCAGCTGGATAAACTCAGATCTATGTGTGGAATAAACCCAAAGTACCAGGATTTAGGGAGTTTAACCTTATAATGCTGTTAGGTTGAGGTGTGAGGACTTCTCATGATGGCGTCTCTTTCAAAGTGTATTTAGGTTTCAGACGCTCATTTTTAAGAGACAGGAAGTAGTTCTTGATTCGGCTAAAAAAGGCAGCTTGTCTGACTCGCCAACAAAACTCGGTTACAAAAGCACTTAAGAAGCCTCCACCACTTTTCATGGGAGGAACCTACATACTAATCTCTGCTGCTCAACCCTCCAATTGATTTTTATTACTAATGCTGCAATATTTAAAAGCAGCTACACAGGCTTTCCAATGCTGAAAGATTTATTGCCAAAATAAATTGTTATACACATGAAAAACCCAACAGACACAAATTTG
This sequence comes from Alfaro cultratus, assembly GCA_903066825.1. Classification (NCBI taxonomy): domain Eukaryota; kingdom Metazoa; phylum Chordata; class Actinopteri; order Cyprinodontiformes; family Poeciliidae; genus Alfaro; species Alfaro cultratus. The sequence continues at coordinate 128,655 of CAEFZX010025417.1, forward strand.
CTTCTTGTGCCAAATTTGCTTTTCCTGCCCAAGAATACCTCAGATATTTTGTAGGGTTTTTTTTCTCTTTTTTTTTTAGATTTTTAGTTTTTGCTGAAATAGTTATAAGTCAAATGCCCTGAACTTTGATGAAATGGTAATAAAAAGTCGCAAAGATCTTTTGTACGCAGGGCATATTTATCTAGTTCTCATCCAACAAATACCATTTCAAGCTTCCAGTGCTTCCAGTGGAGAACATAGACTACACAATGGGTTACATATTTTTCCAAAAAGGCAAAAAGAACAGTATAAGACTGCAAAAATAAAGTTTCAGAAATACTTTATTCTCCCTCAATATGCTCATTCGCCTACACATCAGCATTAACATTTTCTCTCTCTCAGTAGGAAGTCAGTTAGATCTTCTCTAAATGCCAACATATTTAAATCTATTTCTGTCTCAAAGTCTCTTCAAAGGACCATTTCTAATGATAAAGGACTTGTTCTGTCTGTCTTAGCAGCAAAACTATATTTCAACTTTTTTTTTTCTGTTATAAAAACTTTTCGAAAGATGGCATTGATATTTCATAAGCAAGAAGTGTTAAATATGTAAACAATTCAGCTAAATAAATAAATGTTGCTACTTATTAAAGTGATTGCTATAAAGCACCTGCCCAGTTTGAGAGTATTTGGTTTACAAAACTAAGTATGTCACCTGTGTAAGAATAAAAGTGGTGCATTAATGCTTACCCCCAATGAATTTCAAAAACTAATTATTACAAATAAACACATAAATGTCTCTCCTAACAAGAATTATCTTTGGTTTTCATAAAGCCTAATTTTATAGAAAAAATATCTAATTCTTGAACTGAACTCTTTCCTTGTGGACGTTTGAGCTCTTATTTAAAAACATGTTTGCTCTGACCAGAGAGGGCTTTTATAAGAGAGTTGACACACCTTTTAGAAATTACTAGAGAATTTTAGGACTGCTGTGCGCCAGCTGACTGAACATTTACACCAACATAAGAGAAGGTGGGATCAAAAATTCACACATACAGTAGTTCACACTGGTTCCTTCCATTTGGTCATTTATCAGACCAAAACAAGGACAAATCTTTTAACCAGTCACTGAACAAACTTTAGCACCTTTCTGGGAAGAACAGTCTCTTGCTCTACCCCTCCTCACTGCAGGCATGAAGACAGAAGACTTTTAATTACTACATTACATTTATGATCATAGTTTTAAATTTAAACTAATGTGTTTTCACTAACCAGACAATAAGAGTGACTCAACACCAGCCTACTGAGTGTTTGGAAAAGACTAAAAGCACATCAGCTGATTTAAATTTTAATGTAAGTGAAAGTGGAAAAAAAAGGCCAACACTCTGATTAGCGTTTTTGTCTCTGATGTGCGATTTAAAAATAGAGTTCATTATCACGAGTGTGTATGAATCACCATCCACTTTAATTAAACAGTCAGCCCAACGGTGAAGCACATTTGACTGTATGTTTGTGCCATTATGCAGGCAGTGAAACATGTTATTAGCAGACCGGAGCTGCAGGTCTTCAGCGCCCATGAGAGTGACATCACTGATGCATCAGCATTTCATCTGGCCACACGGGACAAACATGCCGCTTGTGGGCTGATGACCGGCTGATGTGGCGAGATCGTCCTCCTGTCAACAAGAACATTAAGTTCCAACAAAATCTGCCCATTGGACACGCAGACGCACATGCACGCTGACATGCAGGGTGCTAATTCTGAACCGAGTCGCTCGATGAATAATACATCGTCAGGTGTTAAAAACAATGTGCAGCGTCAGGCGGTGGACATTATTACACGCCTGGAACCAAATAATAAGTTTGCTCACGAACAGACGTTGACAGATTCCGTTGTTAAGCCATACATTAGCAAGCAAAGGCAACCACAAATACCAGATTCCCATTTGAGCACTTAAGTTCTGTAATCATCTGTGGAGCATTACACACACACACACAAAAAGCAAAGTGTGCATTGGATCAATCACGTTTTACTGAGAGAGTATTTTAGATGGTCATGGCAATGAGAAAAATACAACCATCAACATGACCTGATCAAAAAATATGTCTTTTATAGAAACCTTTATTGAAAATGAGTGATCAACACATCTTATTTGTGCAAAAAGCAACACTTTTGCATATTTACCTTGTTCTTGACTGGCAGGTGAACTCACAGTATGTGTCTGTAAGAAATTAACAAAACAGCATCGACTCTTCACATCTGGAAATCTAGCCTACATACTGTCATCTCCAGCTATGCCATGATTTGACAAACTGTTAGATCTATCACTATGAGCTACATGCTTTCTATCAGGAACACCAACTGAGAGATAAAGGAGTCATCTTTGAAGTAAAAAAAAAAAAGTTAATGACTGTATTTTTCAAATTTCTATTTGGATAAAGTTCTCAATGACATTCAGGTTGTGTAGTATTAAAACAAAAAGATTCATCAAGTTTCTTTCAGCATTTGACTATCTGGGGAAATAAGTTAAGACTCTTATTTTGAATAATAAAAAGAGGTAGTAGTTCTTGAGTTGCTTCTTTGGTGAAGGAGTTGACAACTTCTGTGTATAAACCATTTATTATTCATGTACTTGAACCATTGTGCATGACTATTTGCAATTTCCGTAGACAATGGAATTTTTATTTTTTTTAATTGTCAAAGTTTGTAAGTTATTCAATTAAATTTTATGGAGTTCATTGAAAAAATGTATGGCACTTTATTCATATTTATTTTGGTTCTGATTCCTGTGGGTACAAATTAAGACGACTTTGACTGACTGAAATACTTTCCATTTAAAAAGTTCTTCCTGACATTTGATTTTTATCGATTTTATAAAATTATAAAATATAACCCAAGTAGCATTGGTTGTCTGTAGGAATGTTACTTGCTACCAGTAATTCTCTAATCGTCAGAAAGAAACTTTTACAATGCTGAATTTATTATTTTATATTTCAGTTTCAAACACAGAGTCCTGGAGTTTATGCGCTGCCCATAAAACTGTTACCTAAATGATGAAATGTTGATGTGGAAAACAAATGTCAAAGTATGGCTTGTAGCGTGTTTTACTAAAACATGAGAAAATTGTCATTATTCTTAAATCAGAGGGGACAATGGAGGAAATGAAAACACTGCAGGGAGAAAGAACTCGGCAGAGTGTGTGTGCTGTGTCACAGTTGAACGAGCTGCAGCGCGTACCCACACCTACTATACATTCTGTTTTTCTGGGTTGCTAGGCTCTATTTTCAGCCAAAGCAGACTGCTCCATGACTAATACATGACAGAGGGGCGGGGTACAATTAAAAATTCATGACATATACAAAAATGTGCACCAGATGCATTTCTTGAAATTCCTACTGTAGATGAGGCTTCTTTTGCTGGTCTTCTTTAACAAACAATAGAAGAAACAAGAGAAGAGAAGAGAAGAGAAGTTTTGAATTGACCGAGTATTATAAATGATACAGCTTGTGTTAGTAGGGTGGCAGCAGCAGATGGCAGAAAGATGACACTGAGACTTAACGGGCAAGACAAAGCCAAGGAATCACACACTCAAACACACACAAAGGAAGAGCTGGAAGTGTTAGCGAGCGTCCTGCCTTTACCCTCTGTCGCCCTCGTTTCCCATATTTCCACTTTGGTCAAAGCACTTTGCAAAATGCATTTTTTTTTTTTCAAACAATAAAATCCAAAACAAAATCAACTGCAAAAAAAATGTTTTTTTATCTGCACTTGTTGATGAAACATATCTCATGGAATCCATGCAGCTTCATGTGTAATTCCTGTGCAGGAGAGCCAGGTCAAGTGCTCAGAGCTTTAACACACAGCAATGTGAAAAAATCTCCATGGGAACCACAATAAACAAATATCCAGAGAGTGGGAGAAGCACATTCTTCCACAGTTGAAGAATAATGTTCCTTTCAACCTCACGGCACTAAAATTAGCACTGCAGCACTACAGCCTGAATAAATACAATAAAAAGATGGTGTGGTCACAGAGCTGGATAATGTTAACATGTTTTACAGTAAGAAAGAAGATGACACACTTCCCCCAGGAGAACTTTGGTTTACATTATCCTCCCTTTATATATTTCCAGCATGAAGCAGAACTGTTTATAGATATTAATTTTCATGGCCTGCAGGAATAATTTCAACATGATACAACATCTATGTGTTTGATTTATCTGTTGCTTTTCAGGTTAAAAAAAAAAGTCTCATAAGTATGACTTCCTGTTTCCCTTTTAATACAGAAATGTTGACGAACTGAAAGGAATATCAGTTTGTATATGTACTGAAAGACAGTATATATATATTTACATATATACTTATATCAACTTAGTCTGGGTTGATTTTGGTTGAATTACTGCATCAGTGCACAGTAGGAGATTAACTTGTACCACTTCTGCCACTTTTTCAGTTTTTTCTTTCACTCAATTTTCCACCAATACACCCGAATGTAGCAATTTGAAAATGATGCAATATTCTAAAACAAATAATTTTGATTGTAAGCATTAATAAAAAAAACTGTAAAAGAAGAATGTTTTAAATGCATTACTCTATATCACTTTATTGCTTTGAACCTGCAAATGGAGAAATGAGGCTGAGGAGTTCACTGCATACGTGACTGGCTTCTGCACTGAGCTACAGTCACATATTTTGTTAGGTATAGAAATTAAAAGAGGAACATTGGATAATTTAGCAGGAAACAAAACTAAAACCAAATGTATGAGTACAGAAAACTGTCATGAAATACATAATATTTGCATAAAGAACTGGTGGAATCTGTTTAGAATACATATTGGTTGTGCTTTATGTTATTTACGATTGTTTATCTAAGTAAGAAACATCATGCAGTGTGTGTTTTTGCTTTATGGGGACATGCATAAGTCAGAAACAGTGGAAAGCACCATGTGATGGATACTTTAATGCTTTGACCTCTGTGACCGGTACCATATGGAAGCCTCTCAGCATGTATTCCCCAGAGACATGAAGAAACACGCATATGGCCTCTAAATATACATTTAAGTTCTAAATATTTTTTGCTCTTCTGAGATCATGCAGGAAAACGGATTTGTTTCGTTTCCATGTGTCACATCTCATTTGCAAAAGGCCGAGCTACATCGACAGACTTCCTTGTGGATAGACATACGTGATCACCGCATGGAAAAAGGAAGAGCGGGGACGCCAAGTTACCGATGGCTGGCAAGACGACAAGCTGGCTCAGAGGGTTGCAGGAAGCAGGAGTGTCTGGTTCAGTGGATGTAAACCCCGTCCCACAAAGCAGAGGAGAATCCCCTCCGTCATAAAACAAAAGATTACAGAGAGCATACGGATGTTTGTGAGAGGTGTGTCTTAAAAAAAAAAAAGAAAAGTGAAGCACAATCAGACACGTAAATCAGCAAACACCTTCCGCTCCCACTGGGCCTCCTGTACTTCAACACGACCAACAGTTCACAACACAGCGGGCCACGCCAACCTGTCTGGTCCATTACAACCCAGTCTGGTGTATTCCCAGCTCTCAGTATCAGCTTCAGAGCTTTGCCACCCTCCACTCTGCCAACTATGCCATCCTGTCTGCTGAGGCTCCACCAAAATTGTCCTTCTGCTACAACCAAACTCCGAGCCAGCCTCCAGAGAGTGCCAGCAACACCAACCTGTCACTGCAACTCTAAACCACAAGATAATCTGCCGGGGAAGCCAGCATATGAGAAGATTCACTCCAAAATTAGATATGCATGTCACTGACTGCTGAAATAACTGACACTTATATTACATGACTGTTCTTTGAAGCTCAAATAGTTAACATGCATTCTCTAAAAGATAATTTAGTGTCTATAATTGGTTGTGAATCAATTAAGAGCTTTTAGATCTTCTCAATCTCGTTGTAATCTGTGGATGACAATGACAAATAAATCTTATCTATCTATCTATCTATCTATCTATCTATCTATCTATCTAATGGCAGTCATTATTTAGAAGGACAAAAATGCTCCTTATAAGTATTTTTGTTTGGTCCTAAATTCACTGGACCAAACAGAAATTAAAATATTTACCATCCACAGAAACCAGATCAGATAAAATCAGAAGGTGGTTGGCACCTATATTCAGTTAATAATTGGTGTTTTTTGGCACTAGAGGACTTTACTGACATTCAGTGAAAGAAAATCTGATTGAGGGCACAGAGCAAGAGTTTAATTCCACTGTTCTTTTTAGAAAAATATGTTTAATACCAAAATCTGGATAAAAGAGAACCGTATTTAGGATCAATAGAAGGATAAATCTAAAATAATGTGAATGGTGAAAAACACAATGATTCTTTACGCCATCCATTTATCGACTGGCATATGAATCGGCATAAGTATTTTATTGAAACCATATATTCTTTAAAACGGTAACCTTTGTAAAGAATTTATGCAGATAAATTAGTCTCATAAAGCTTTCAAGACCTACATGTATATGCATACAATAAGACAAACAAGCGTACAACATGATTTGTAAGTCTACAGTATAATTCACAAATGTTGTATAACATAATGCATATATGTTTGCCTCAATACTCACATACATTCATGGAAGATTCACCTCAATCATTGACGTTCAGAAAAGTTCTAGCTGCAACTACATTTAAAATAACTACACTGATATTTGGTGCAACAGATAAAACAATAAGATAAACATATAAGTTTGAAATTCCTTGTGGACTGTTTCCTACAGCATTTTGTTTTATTAAAGGCTCAGGCTTCTAAATATCTGCATGACCTGAATTATCCTTCAGCATTTCAAGACACTTTGCAACCCAACCCTAACGCAGGATTTTTAATGGGGAATCCAGCAAATCCCTAATCTCAGTGTTTCCCAAGGTTTCTCCTGACCAAACTCTCCTGGCATCCCTTCTTTGTGTGAATTCATCCTAGGTGTAACAATACAACACCTCGTTACTTTTGCATTAATGTTAATGACATTGGGTTACTTGGATATACAGACACTGGCATAAACCTGCCACCCTTTTTATAATTGTTCATGTTTTTACACATAACATTGCTATAGCAAAATGTCCGATTCAAAACACTGCATCTGCTGGTCGGTCTCATTGTAGCATCAATATTTCAGAGATTAACATTTTAATAAAAATCTTTCATTATTTGTTTATTTTTAAGTATTTTTAATTTATTAAATAACCTTTAAATGAGCCGAATCTGGGCTATTTTGTTCATGTAATGCAATTTGTCCCTCTTCAGAGCTCTCTAGCTCCCCCTTTGTGATGAATCATTAAAAAAGGCATAGAGAGGCAATAATACTCCTTGCAAACTATCTTTGGTTCACATCAGCACTACTTTAAATAAGTTCTTTCAATATATGGAGGAGCAGCAAATCTTTTATGAGACTTCCCAGTAGATGGAATGAAATCACCACCAGGATTACATTCAGGCTCACATTCGTAGTTAAAGGTCAACATTTTGATTTAAGTCAGATAACATGGTCTTACAATTTATCACTCTCCCTGTGCCTCCCACACATGGTCACAGTCACTGATCACAATAACAGAGGCCATGTGGTCTGGCAGCAGGCCGGCCGTGTGAGTGAGTCCACTGGGAGATGGGAGATCCCACTGACACAGAAGACGGGAACGGTCTGAAAATGTAATAAAAGAAACTGAGACATCTAAAAGAGAGGGAAAGGATCAGTGAGCAGAGAGAAAGTACCTTTCTGTTGGTGAGAGTATCACATGTGAACATCATTTGAAAGACCACAGTTAAAGGTTACATGATGCCCAGCAAGAATCTCAATTTATACAGCTGTATGCAAAAGTAACCCTGGATATGTCAAGTTCCCTTTTCACTTACAGAACCCACAATAACACGAGCTCTTCAGAGCACTAAACTGTCAGGCTACGAATAAAGCAAAGGAGGAAACATACAAACATATGCAAAGTAAAACGCAAAAACAGGTAAAACTTGTCCAACGAATGGAACAGATACTGAGAATATTCACATTTTCTTTTTCCAAACACAACATTCCTGGTGTTTTCTACACCTACCATAAATACACTGACTCAAACCAGAGATAAAACCAACAGAAGCTGAGAAGTTTAGTGCAACCAAAAGTCTTTAAATCTTTACCTTGTAGAAATGAACAGCTACTTCTAAAACACACCCTAAACTTCACATTTCTTTGTAATAGCACATTAAAATCTACAGCTAAGTCAACAGCAAGATTTACATGTGCACATAAATGTTTACAAGCCATTTTAAGAATTTTGCTTTACAAATTCACATGAGTAACATTTGCTGACATCCACAATTCCTACAAAATAAATGTAACAGAAGCATTTGCGTAATTTAGCTTGAAGGTTTTTTTTTTGTTTGTTTATTTAGTTTTCCATAGTTTCATGTTTTCCTGGAGAATAAACAAGATTTGACAATTGGTCAATTTCTCTTACGTTCACTTCAAAATGGGAAAGACAAGAATACAGCTAGACTTGCTTAAAATAATTTTAAACAACTGGGACTGTGGCATGCAATCGTGGACAAAGCCAGAAGTTTATTTTACTATCAGGTTGAAGGTGAGGGAAGTTAAAAAATGAAATAATGGCAAATTCCAACAGCAGTTTTGGAAATGTGTCAAAAGTGCCAACTTTAACATGTTCCCACACATCCAGAAGTGGCATGGTGTCAACAGTTGGGTGAGACAATAGGCCAATGTGAGAAGTCTTGAGCAGAAGCTGTCATGTTATTTCCCTTAAAATTTTCTCTGACTGCCTAGGCTGAGTTAGGAAGCCAAACAGCGGAACTGAAGTTACAAAGGCCCTGACTTTGGGCAGGAAGAAAATAGCTGAACTGAGATAAAATCACACCCCAAAACTAAGTTTTGCTGATCTACTTTGGACAGTTTTTGGCTGACTGCTGCCAAGGAGTTCCCCATTCTGGCAAACAGAGCTATTTCAGTTCTGCTCCTTTTTCCACGTCATATCTATGAAAGATGGGCTTTTCAAGCATGACTGCTATGAAGATGAAAAAAGTGAGTAACTCAGAAATGTTGAGGAAGGTCTTCATGCGTCTTTCTTCCAATTTTGCACAAATATCAGCTTTGTGTTCAACTAACACACCCAAGTCTCTCACTGAGAAAGTAGCTTCTGTAAACTGAGACTATTTTAATTATATTTCAATAGTTTGTAGCATTTTTGTTTGATGGCGTGCTTTGTGCATATTCTAAGGGAATATATGTGCCGTGGCTCAAAAAGATTAGATAAGATTAGCTTAGTTCAGAGAAAAAAAAAAGTTTTAAACCCTTGCCTGGGTCAGTATTATTCCTGTTGTTGCACTATGAACTCTGACCTTAACTACAGCAAGTGAAGCCTGCAAAGCTTTAGATGTTGCTCCTGGTTGTTTTGAGAGCTCCCAGTTGAGTCAATTTGCTTTTTGAGTCTTTTTGGAAGGCTGGCCACTCTTGGAAAAGTTCACCACTGTTTAATGTTTTCTAAATTTGGAATGGTTTTCAATGGGGGAGACAGAACAATAGAATAAAACAAAAAGAACAGGATTATATTTCATCGCTCAAAATATTAAAAAAGCCAAAAAGTATCCAGAGCAACAAGTAGTACACTGCTGATTTAGCAAATATTATCCTATCTTTATACGACTACAGCTAAATATGCAATACCTTCATGTTTACCTGTGTTTTCTGTGGCTGCATGTATCAAAAATGATTTACTGTTATCTCTTCTCTTCATGATTCAGCTTTTTGAAATTAAACCCAAATGATCAGATTTGGATATGCTTAGCTATCCAAAAAATGTGCTTAGTCACAGTTAAGTCATGATTTTTCTCACCCCACACATAGGGTCAGGTTGGTTTGAATGAATTTTTCCAATGCTAAAATAAATCAAATCATCACTTATTAACTGCAGTTAATTTTTACTCAGAGTTTTTGCAAGATCTTTACATTTGCTTGAATATCTAAGTGATAAAAAAAAAAGCAAAAACAGCAGACATCTGTAAGTGGGTGGGGAAATAAAATATTTTGAGTATGTCATCATAGACTGAAAAGAAAAGTCCAGCTGCCATGTACGTATGCAAGCAATTAGGATTACTGTAACTTGGATGACTGTAAATCTAAACTGGCAATTTACAAGAAATGTATTCATTGTATGTTGATCCCAGCAAGAAGGGTGTGATTCCAAGCAAGTCGAGTCCTGTTGAATCATGTGAGTGTTTGTGTACAAGCTGTTCAGCTCTGTGATTTGTTTCTCTTACTCCATAGACTATGTTTATGCATGCGAGAGAGAAAGATACAGAGAGAGAGAGAAAGAGGGGTGGGGAGGAGCTGCTGTGTTTTTAACCCTCCCTTATGAGGGGAATCCTTAGAAAAAGTAAACTTACCTGAAACCTTTCCAATGTTCTCACTTACAGACGCCTTAAACCCGACTGAAGTTTGAAGGGCAATTTTGTTAACAGTCATCATAATCAATTTTATTTATGGTTTTGGTTGTAAGTGCTTATTATTATTATTATGGTTGCACAATATATCGGCACTAGCATCGGTATTGGGCGATATCCACTATCTGTTTCTGGTCTCCCCGCCCCCCAAAATTATTGCAACGGTATAACATCATTACCAGCCGTAAGACCAATATTAATATTGATATCGGCCCAAATTTTCATATTGGTGTATCCCTGGCTTCTAATTTGTGCTTTATTTATTGTTATGGGTTGTGTTTTACTTTGAATTTTTTAAATATCTTCTAGTTTCAGTGTTAGGTGTTCTTTACAAAAACTAAATTTACTGGTTTTTGAGAGTGCAAACATGCAGTATTATGCTACTATCATTATATCACTAGAAAATGGTCTCAAAACAATATTAACAATTATCACAAGCATTACCAGGACAATTTATCGTCCAGCAAAATTTATTGTGACAGGCCTACCCTCAAATACTAAAAACTAAAAGGTCCAGATGTTTTTTTAGGTCTATATCTAAAACACCAAATGTGAAAGCACATTAACTCCACCATCAGAAAGTAGGTGTATGATTGCTTCCTTTGCTGTTTTAGTAAAAATGCAACTATAGAATATAAACATTTTGGAATTAGTTAAGAAGGTACATGCAATGAAACATATTTTAAAAAGACTGGAATATCATATGTATATTTAGAAAAACTGAAGAACTATTATGCAAAACATAGAAGAGTGAGGCAGGAAATATATATGTAACAGGAAAATACAATAGCATGATTAGTTCTAAATAATTCATGTCAAGTAGTTTGTCAAACAAATGAGAATCAGCCAAAGGCACTCAGCATCATATAAAACTATTTATCCTGCAGGATTAATTACTGACTCAGGCGTGGAGAATGATTGCAGTTTGGACTGACGGGAGAGCTCATTTCCTGCCATAAGGTCACAGATCCACTAATTTATCAACTGAACCAGATTCTGCCTTGTTAAAGTAACAGTAATGCAGAGCAACTGGTACAACAGAGGTGTACTTGGACTTAACAAGTTTTAGAGGACTTAAAAAAAAATGGTCAGGTTACAGAATTAGTGAAAAAAATAACAGTCACAAGTGGCAGCCTGAGAGATCTGCTCCTTCCAGAACATTCCTGGAAAGAGAAATTAAATCCAACTTCAGTAGGTCAGCAGAAATAATCCAAACACATGAGTGGCACAAGAAAAAGCAAGGTCTGCTGAAGTGAGCCGAAGGTCATTTTAACATTTCTGCCACAAGTACGGAGTGGAAAAGGAAGGAAGGAAGGATGCAGAGGAGCATAGGAAACACGGGTAGGAAGGAAAACAAAGGTGACTGAAAGGGTGGAAGGAAAGGAGAGAGAAGTAAAAGGACAAATGACGAGGATTTAAAGTTTTGAGCTGGATAATCTGTGAAAACAGAAACAACTGACAACACAAAGGTAGACGAAGAATAAAACCTGGGAACACACTCAAAGATGAATATGACAGGGATTTTTTTTTTAGACGATAAAGCCAGGGCATTCCGGTAATTAGGAAGGAATCTCTTACATGTGGCTCTCTCTGACGTCAATCCTGTACCTTCCCAGAGTTTGCTTTCTCTGCTCTGGCTCCCAGGGTGTTTAGAGTTTGGCTGCTCTTGGCATACCTCCTGGATGTGTGTGCTGCCAGAGCTTTAGGTAGGAGGTAGGGGTTTCTTAGATCAATGACAACAAACCTAGTAAAAACAAAAGTGTTTAACTAGTAACCTATAGGGTTTGTTGCTGCTTGATCAAATAAATTAGATGCACAAATGATTTGAAGTAAAACTAAAACATGAAGCTCTGAACCTATGAAATGGTTGTTTGGCTCCATAAACCAAACTGATTTGGTGTGGAAGAAGCTAAATTATGGTTAGTTCAGACATCATGACTTGCCTTAAACTGACTAATATCTCAGTTACATTGGATACCTTATTTAAGCACAACATCAAGAACTTACTTTTAAACATGCATGCACTGCATGGTCTGCTAGTAAGGTTAAGGTTTAGCAAAATAGAAAACTCCCTGACATTTATTTATTGCAATAGATGCATGACGTTTTTATCCAAGAAGACAGCTGGTAGTACAATACAGGCAGTCATCTGTTATAAAGTTCAGATGAGGTTCCTTTGTGCTGGAGCCTCCATTCCTAGGAGCAGTTACCTGCCGCAAAGTCTAAATTACACAGGGCAGAAAAGAGTTACTTTGAACCAGCATAAACTATATCAACGAACCATTTATTGGAAAATTACTTAGAAATTGCTTCTCATAAAAATACTGGCAATATGCCAGTGGAAGCCATAAAATATAAGTGTAAAAATCCCAATGATGGAGGGGTAAGGGAAACTTCCAGATGAAGTTTAGAACTGAGATTAGATGTCCATCTTGTGCTCATTTGAAAAACTACAACCCTGATAAACAGAAAAAAAAAGTTTCGAAAAAAAAACGTAGAGTAAAAACATTACAGAGATATGGAACAAACAGATTTGAAAATAATTTTTGAAAAACTAAACTTTAAATAACTTCTTAGAAAGAGGTTGAAAAGTTTTTCTCCACTGGTTGAAGGGGAGATGTTCAAAAAGTAATTTCTGAATTGATGGGGATTTACCAGCCTTTAAAACATCTAAGCTATTTAGGTTAATTGGTAATGATTAAAATAATGGGTCGAGTGCATGTCAAAGGTCAATACTGGGAGAGGCTTACTTTGTTGGTTACCACTCATTAGTAACTAGCTAAATGGAAGGTTAACATGGAGAAAACAAAAAACATTATGATGCTAAACAGCAGCTGCTATCAGCATTGTGCTGTGTGGTGTCTGAAACGGAGATAACTGATAATAAATCAGTTTGTAAACAGAAAAATTTGCGTTAGCGTGTGTGTGTGTGTGTGTGTGTGTGTGTGTGTGTGTGCCAGGCAATTGCCAGCACATCTCACAAACCACACTGAGGGATTATTTATAATAATAGTGACTCACTTTGGGTTTAGTAAGAGTTTACAGTAGGATTACAAAGCAATCTGATGCTGAGTGGATTGTGTTGTAGTGCTGGTTATTAATATTCATACTGAGCTCTGGAGTACACTGTGTTTATTTCTACCAAGTGTCCCATTTGCACCAGCCTCTCAAATCAAAGTATTCTTGGATTGCTTGCCTGAACACAAAGAAACAGCACAGCTAACACCTTGAAAACATTGTCAGAATAAAGGTTTAATAGGACACTGAATAAAGATGTGCATGCCTTAGATGATTGTAATGGCATCTAATACAAAACACGATAGGTAGGGTTGGACAATAAATCAATAATATATCACAACAGAGACAATATCAATAGATAATACATCTGGCAAACTATTAAGTAATTTCACTGAACCCTGATCCAGAACCGCAAAGCATTCTGGGGGATGTAGGCAGAAAATATGTTCAATTTTGCAAAGTTGTAGCTATTAAAAGAGACAGTAGATACATAGCAGATCTACTACAGTAGTCCTTGTCCAAAAAATTCACTGGTTCTACCTCAGGACAGATAGAAACTAGTTTAAAGCTAAGAGGAAGAACTGGAATTGTTATTAATGTTAATAATGGATATAACGCTTAAATAATCAAAGTATTCTATGATAAATCTGCTCATACTGTTCCCATTAGTGGGTTTTTGTTCCGGATTCTCACTGATAAGCAGACTGTCCTCTTACTCGTCTACTTTCCTGACCAAATGTCTATGGGAACGGGCCAACTGTGGGGGTACTTACTTTGGGCTTATTTTATTTGTTTTTCCCCTCCATCTCTCTCAGTGCCCAGTGTAGGTTTGCCCCTAGCTTCATCACAGAGTGTGTGTAGATTCATAGTTTCCATGCCATCTGAAGTCAACAAACTGCTTCAACAACACTAATCCATCTCTAAAACTCCGCTAAATCTGTGAGCAGTGCACTAAACAGAAGCTGCCAAGTTTTACAGAAGTGCTGTCCAATAAACTTAGAAAATTTATTACTAAGCTCATTTATTTTATCTCATTGACCTGTGCTGTGCATTGACTGACATTTACTTTATACGTAAAACTAATTGAGGCTAAATATGTCCTCAAAGGTGGAAATAAAAGTGAAAATAATATTACGTCAAAGTCATCTGAAATGTAAATTTGGAAACAGAGACGAGATCATCTGAAGCTGTGGCACCAAAGCCCACACCTTTGCAGTCTAAAAGACAACTTATCTAATCAAAACCCCTCAAGGTCAATCTCTTCACTCCTTCCTGGTGGTAAGCAGTCCATTAAGAGCTCATCTTTCTTTTAACTGCTGGCATATTTGGGGTGGCAGTACTGGGGAGGGCTGCGCTAAGATGTCAAAACTGTCAACATGGGCCTCTGACGGAGCCAAAGCACTGCCATTACCATCATGTGAGCGGATGGCTTAATTATAAGATTTGGTTTCTAATATGGAGCCTTTCAGAGGAAGAACAGAGCCTATACCCGACAATTAGATGTAAATCGTTTGACTTAAGTAAAACTGTAGGGATGTGAGTTGACTAAGCTCATGTTTTGTCTTTAGTAAAAAGGGAAATGAATAGTTTCCTGGAAAAAATATGTTATCAAATTTTGAGAAGATAGGAGATAAATGGTGCAGTTTTAGACAGTATATAGCCACCTCTAAAAGCATAAAATGTTTATGTAAAAACAGCAATGCAGGAAAGTTAATTCAGCAGCTCACACAACTACATTTGGTACAGTTTATCTCTTGTTCTTCAACAAAATAATATAGAATTTTCTGCACCCTTTCACATAGTGTACACACATTTCCACCGATTTAACCTAAAAAAAACAGATTATAAAAAATATCTTATGTTTGATAAGGAAATGTAAATCAAATGGAACATATAGCTATATTTAGCCGCAGTTGTTACGCACATGAAGCGGTTATTACTGTTGCATCATGGCAATAAAGTTGTGGATTCAATTCTCAGCTGGATATTTTCTGTGTTGAACTTGCATGTTGTCCTTATTAATTGAAGTTAACACAGCATCAATACAGCCAGGGAAAAGCTGCAGGAAAAGCAGGACTTCCAGATCCCACAATGAAAACAGGCACTAGAAAACATCCAAGGTATATTAAATATTGTAGGGAGTTACATTCTGAAAAGAAAAGAAACCAACAACAAAAAAAACTGTTGAAATATGCGTAAAGAGTGATATTCTGGGGTCACTAAGTCTCTCTACCAGTCGGTAGTTAGAAACCAACCAGTTGTTTGAAAAAATTGTTAGAAAAAAACTTTCTATTCTACCCTCACAGTTATAAATGTTTGGCGTTTTCTACTTGGACTTTTTCTAGAAACTTGTGCTGCAGTCAAATAATTTGCAATTGGATAAATTGGCAACAAATATATTCTCATCTCACAAAGACACTGAAGAGATGAGAATATATGAGACGACCCTGGATAATCCAGAGAGATTTTGCGAAGAAAAGTAATCAAGGATACCTTTCTCTATATTTGGAAACTATGTGACATTTGGAAACAAGATGATTATGCTGTCATCTTGGTGAAAGGGTTGTGCAAAGTACTGCCACTACCAGTGACATCAACAGATGAATTTATGTTAGGGTGTTCTTACACAACTTTGCCCAGGGTGATAATAAGCATTCATTGTAAGGTGGTGAGTGGTGTGCCTGTTTTTTTTTTTTTTTTAAATTAGTATCAACAGGGAGGCTAAAAGCAACCATAAATATTAATAATCATTTGTGTTTACAGACATGGATGTAACGAGACACTGATAAGAACCCTGCTATCTGAGGTGTTAGGCTTGCCTTGAACGTGTCTGATATCACAGCAAGTTGTTGCACAGTTGATGAAATGTTAAAATGAGTCATGCTTAACAAGCAGCAATTGAGTAAAGGAAGAACAGACCCCTCTGGAACACTTACACATTCAGTAATGCACTGAACCTATGACTAAGCACGCAACACTCACAGCCATTGACTAAGAGATTCTAGAGTACCATTTCATGAAGTGCGAGCCATGATAGCTTCATTATTCACATAAAAGGTTAACGGAGGCTTGTGACTGTACTTGCCCCGGAAAAACACAGAAAAATGGATTCTCACTTTGAAATACACACACTCTGGAAAACAACAAACACACACACATACAATAACTCAGTACCTATAGCTGGCTCTGCATCTACATCTGTACTCTCTCTGCTTGATTACAATTAAAATAGTCACGCTTGCTTTCATGCGGTCTAAGCAAAACAAACCCAAGGCTGAAAATGGCTCACTTGTTTGTTGTGGTCACAATGACAAAAGGGCTTTCAATAGCAAGCGCCTGTGTCAGCGGAGATGGAGAGTTGTTTCTTCTCTAGCCAGAATATTAGTAGATTAGTTCAGCATGCCATGCAGGAGCTAAGAGGTTGAGGGTTCAAATGCACCATGCTGCACGAGTCACCGAAGCACAAAGGTCAGGAGATTCAGGAACATTTTGAGCTCATAAGCCTTGCTGATTTATTTGTTCTGGCTAAAATGATTTAACCCTTGATTAGGCCTCTTTTTTCTGATAAAAAATAAATAAATCAGCTTGAAATCGGCATGCCCAATGTAAATATATCTCACAAACTATTAGGTTAATTTGAATTGTATGATAATATTCAACTCCTTGGCAACTACCAGGGCATGGAGACATATATGTGCCGTTCACAAGCCTCAACAGGGATTCCAGCTGTTTCAAGTGATAGCACAGATAGATAGACAGCTATCTAGACACACCATGGCAGGGAACTCTGACAAGGCAGCATGGATTGTCAGAACACCATTAGGATGTTGTTTATGTACCCAGCTGTGGATTTGGTCTTTCACCTCTGGTCATCTAGCTTTCAGCCCCTGATTAGCTTTCCTCATGGCTGCAGATGGTATTGTTTACTTCTTGGCTCGTTTTCATGAATTAATATTTAACACATCTGGAGCTGGTTATCAGTAAAGGTGTGAATATTTCCAATGTTTCTGTAACTGATGTCCCCCTGTCGGATCACTTTGCTGTTATCTTTGAAAGCACAACTAACATTGACTCACTTAGCCAAAAAGCTAGTATCCAAAAACGGTCTTTCACAGACACCACAGCAGAAACATTTAATCAAACCTACTCTTCCTCCCCACCCTTAAGTAGTAATGATGTAGATGAATTGGTATATAACTTTCATTCTAAAATTTCAGATATCATTGATTCCATCACCCCCATTAAAGTTAAGGTTTTGTCTGGTAGGATCAGGTTTCCATGGAAAAATGCACCAACAGTTAGATCTGCCTTCCAGACTTTTCAGGTCTTTTGGTTCCGGTCTGCTTTGAATCCCCAAAACCAGAACCAAACATGGAGAAGCAGCATTCAGCTTCTATGCACCACAAATCTGGAACAAACGCCCAGAAAATTGCAAAACAACTGAAACACTGAGTTCCTTTAAATCTAGACTCAAACCACAGCTGTTTAGAGTTGCTTTTGAAACCTAATCATGAAACATTAATCAATAATCTGATGTGCAAAATATAATGTTGACTGTGTGTTCTATGATTTAGTATTTTTGTGTTTCTATGATGTAAAGCACTTGCTGAAAGGTGCTATACAAATAAAATTTGATTGACTGATTGATCAGTCAATAAATGTGTCATGAAGAGGGAAAAAACACAAGCAAGTCACACATGACTACAAGTCGCATGGACAGCCAAACTATGAAAAAAGGAACTTATATTCCCAAAAATATGGTATATTTCACCACAGTCATTACATCTAATTGCTTTTGCAACAAAATAGACACGTAAAAATTTTAAAGAAATTTGCAAGCCCTGTAAAGTCTGACAATGACTCAATCCAAATAGAAATAAAATAAAAAATTAATTAAGTATATTTGTATCTTTTTGGTAGTAGACAAAAAGAGGACAGGGACCCTTCTAGTTCAGTGCCTGCAACAAAATCTCCTCTGTTCTCCACATAGTATAAACAAATATGGGAGAGAATGAACTGGCATTTGTTAATACTGTCTAAAAATAAATTGAAAGCATGAATATTTCCCAGCAATTAGTCATGAACGCTGGCCGTGGTGAAAGGGCAGATGAAGGCTGGCATGACAGACGAGGATGCAGAGGGATGGAAATGGAAGAGCAGCTCTGGTGACCCCATGACCTATTGTTCATTTAACGAATATATTCAACAGGAATGATGGTAACCTTTGACAAGTGGTCCACATTTTAATTTTAAGATGCTAGAGGAGGATTGGACGATGACTCAGGCTCATTTTTCTAATATCTAATATTTCTAATACAGTGTTGATGGGAAAGAGATAAAAAAAAATACATATATATAAAATAATATATCTAATTTTTCAGAAACAGTGACATTATGACACCATGCCATGCATTTGAAGTATTTTTTTTTTTTAATACACTCTACAGACGCTGCATAAGTATCCCAAGTGTTGCTTCTCCTTTCTGCACCAACAGTGTGTCACTCCATCCAACCTCCTGAGCATGCATCTTTGTCAGGTCAAATAAACATTCCCACGGACAGAACAGTGTTGCGTGTAGTGAATGGAGTGTCAGCAACTTCCATTTCCATGAGACCGAGATGCTTGCTGTGTGGCCCATGGTCATGGCACGGATGCTCATTAGTTTTAGATCCCGGTTCAATTGTGTGCAAAAGGGATGGAGCTGTGCTTGGTCATCAGGGATATGTGCCGCCAGTGGGAAAAACTTGGAATTTAAAGTCGATTTTCCATTAAAGTTCAAGAAAGTATTTTCATCTTTGTATTGGTCACTTGACAAAACCGTATATTATCACTGAGGAGAAGTTTCTAGAATTACATCTCACAATAAGCTATATCTATTCTAGTCCTGCAACTTGTTTTGTTCCACCTCATTTTTATTCCCAGGCTTAAGTCTGCTGTTTAATCCATCTGAGAGGCCACTGCCTCTGAAAGCTGGAGAAATGAGCACTACGTTGTGCTAATGGATGAAGGAGAAGTCTGGCAAATTACAAAGTAGGAGGACAACAAACCTAATTTTCCTGCCATTTGACTGATGACAAGTGCAACTGAACTCAGTGATCTTGTATAGATTTTTACAGTGTTTCAGGGCTTTGCACTGAAAATTTTTATGTGAGCAGCAAAAAATAAAAATAAAAATAAAGGTGGCGGACAATCACTTTTTGAACAACGCAGGTTTCTAACCTGGGTTCTAAAGGTCAAAGTGGCTGTGCAGGGCTTTTAGCAACACAGAGGTCTACAAAAGTAAGAGCTGAGCAAATAAAATGTCTCATTTAAACTGGTTTTCAAAAGGCTATGCAAGAATGAAGAATAACAATGATGTTATACAAAGCACCTCTGAAAAACTGCTTGGAAAGTTCATGGAACAGGAAAAAAGATCGATTTGATAAAAACACAGCTTGCATCACTGCTTTGGGTGATGGATACATTTTGGACTGAAACACACAATTTGGTTTAAAAGACCAACATTGATCCTCAGTGATTCTGTGTCTTCACCTCATATTCAAAATTAAATTCAATACTTTTTTTATCCCCCCAACTGAAGTTGAAAATGTCAACTTCGAAAATTGGTAAACCCTTTACTATAGTAACTCTTCTTTTTCACACAGTGGGACATCACCTCTGCACCTAACATAAATATAAGTAACACTAACAGTGACTCATGGCAAAATGGTTGGAAAGACTTGGTAATAAAATTCTTGAAGAGAATTTGGAACTGCCTGAAACCAATATCGGCAGCTCAAAGCTTTAGACAGAACAGATTTGAAAATTGTCCAAAATAGCCACATTGATCAGTGTACCTCAGTAAAACACTGATGTATTGTTCCATCTGAGCTACAATGATCTAACCCACACTGAGCATGGTAAACATTACTATTTCCGCAGCTGTCACATTAAGAGACATTAATGTAAGTTCCTAGGTTTGATTTTGTAATGCCAACATAAAGCAAGCACTGACAATGAATAAAACTGAGGCTGTGTGCAACTTCTAAGATAGCAGCAATTAATTCAATATATGTACACGGATAAAATAACCCAAGAAATAGTATGAATAGTTTTTATTGAGGAATGTTGTGCAAGAACACACAAGACAACAAGGGATACAGAACTGCATCAAAGGTCTGCTTAATTCTGGGTATCAAACTAGCAAAGTAGCAAAGACAGCTCATTGCAGACATTTCTGGTAAATGAAAGGAATATTGGTTTAGACTGAAACTCACATCACAGAATTTAACGAGGTGATTTACAGCTTTATTGCATGTCCCTACTGAAACCCTTCCTGTGGTGTCCATGAATTGTCATTTTTTTTGACTGACATCTTTTTCTAAATTAAGACCGTCTGCCAGAAGTTTGCTATAAATCTCCTTACCGATATTAAATCAATATGTTTTCCAAATTAAACGAGGATCAAGGGATTTAAAATTCTGTGTTGTTTCTGTCTTAAAATCTCTCTGAGGATGTGATTACACAATTGGCTGGTTTCTGTCCTTAATCGAGTCACTAAACTGTTGATAGTTTGAAACAACAAACATCATACTCTGCTTTTTTTAAAAGAACCCAACAAGAAGCTGCTTATTTTAATAGGAAAATATGTCCTGCTGAGCTTACATGAATAAATCATTGGTGGTAGACCACAGAAAATTGGGTTGCCAAATATCATTAGTATCACCAAATATGGCATAAAAAGCTCAATAATTACTATATTTCATATGCCTAATAATACATGCTCTTTGAGGTTTCTGCATGTTTTTCTCTTTGCTTTGCTTTCTCCTACATGTATCAAAAGAACTGATAAACCAAGTAAACCATTTTTTTCTGTTTGTACTTTTTATCTTCATTTGATTGCTTAAAAGTTCAGAGGTTCCCTACAGTCAGTCTAACTTTACCTGAAACATAAACTTGGCATTTTGAGAAGAAAACACCCACCTGCTTATCAGTAAAGACTCAAAATAGCACGTGTGTTTATCCAAAACAGTGATAATGTGTCAGCCTTGCTATGGGTCATCCATTTCTGTACATTTCAGACCCTTCATGTTTATTAGAAAGGTTGAATTGCAGACTCAATATAAATACAATATAGAACCACAAAAAGCTAATGAACGGTCTTGAGTTTACAAGTTCCTTCAAAGTACATCAATATACTCAAATTAATTCAAGTCCCTCAGAACTTTTTCTTGGTAACTTTTATAGCTTTAAAAGTGTCTGTAGACAATGCAACTTAAAACATATTTTTTTCCCTAGAGCTTAATTATCCATAACCTTCTGTTTTACCCCAGCCATTATCTATGTGTTTGAATTGTGGGGTCCAAAACAAGGTTGTGTACACAAATTACATAAGGTGAAATTTGGAGGTAGGAGAGGCACTGCTTTTAGGTTTTAATCAACAACAGATCTAAAATTGAACTAAAGTCGGCAAAATGAGATTAACAAATGATCAATATCAGATCATTTCAGAGCAATTATAACTTAGAAATCAATAAATGTCATTAAAGCTATGCAGAAATATGCAGGTAGAGCAGATTTTAAATTATATCAACTGTCATGTGTGGGGAAAGGAAGGAAAGGAGTTCAAATTTCCAAAGTAAAAAGCTGACTCTGGCACAGAGAGAGCTGACTCCAGAGATAAAGTTTAATGATTTTAAACTCTCCTATCAGGACACTCAAATTTTGATATTCTTTAAAAGCAAAGCTTCCCACAGCCTGACATTCTGGGTTCTCTCCTACCTTCTTCACATATATATATATATATATATATATATATATATATATATATATATAATTTGCATTGTCTAATGTAAATTTTGTAAGCAGAAACATGTTGCTTTGATCACACTTAAACAAAATTCACAAGAGTGCAACAGTCTTAATAAGTTGAAATATAAAGGATAATAAATCAGACAACAATAGAAAATAAAGCAAACTCAACAGAAAAGTAGTGAATGCGGTGGTGGCGTTGGTTCACACAAAGAAAATCTAGCCATAGCAAAGCTGACTGGATTCTTGAGAGAAGCCTGAAAAAAAACACCTGTGTCTGCGTAAGCTGGAAGCAGACACTGGGAGCTGATCTTCAGCTTTGAAACAAGCAAGCTGAAGAACAAGAAACCATTCAAATCTGCTATAGGCCAATGACAAGAAAAGGATGCAGGTATGGATGGCACAATAGAAGAAAGAGCAGAATCAAAGCTTGAAAGATATCATGAAGATATTATGAAGTTTCTGCATGGAGATGAGTAACATGCAGTAAGATTCATTCTCTCTGCTGACAGCATGCAGGGCTGAATCTGATAAGGTCATGACTGCTACACAAGTTTTAAACAAAAACAACCTTCAGAGGGCATAATGCGATTCCCACAATGTTATGAAATATTTTAATCCAGCTTTTATCTTTTTTCTGTTGCTTAACTCTGTTCATGCTACAAAAGAAAAAAAATAATGGTGCTTTTTCAGTGAGGAAACCCCTATAATGTTATTTTGTGATCATGACTTATTTCCCATTATTTTCAGACCCTAAATCATATCTATTCCTCTGAGCCAACTTCAGTTTTATCTGTGAACTTGATTTATTTATTTATTTATTTAACATCGAATTTAAAAACATTTAGTTTGTATAGAAATTACTTTTCTTGACACGCAACCAGCATGAGATACCAGCTGTAGTCAACCCAGCGGCATTTATGCATTCTAGCACAGTGTGGCACGCAGGGGGAGTTTAAAGGTCTCAGTTTGAAGCCATGAAGTCGGATTAATCCTGCAAAAGTTCATTCTGGCCTCAGAGATTCATGTTGTACTGAGCCCTTCCCCGCAGAGATTGTGTAACTGCAGTGAACTTTTGATTTTATTTGGTTTATAGAAGCGGAAGGATTACACCCTCAGAGCCCCACCTGACCAGGCTCTCTCTCTTCTTCACTGTCCCGTGATCAACCCCATCGGTTGACTGAAGCCTCCTAGCCAGATGGGGAAATGCAGGAATGAAGTGATTTTTGTTTTACTTTACCAATGAGGTTTGACAAAATACGATTTTTGAAGCGAGACAAAAGATGTGAATATGTTTAACTTTAACTCCATTTTATGACATGTGAAAGAAGGTGCTAAACACACCCTATGTGTCACCCTGAACACGCCTTTCTTTCCATCCAACATGGTGGCACCATAACGTTGTGAGGATGCTTTTTTTCAGTACAGAGTTAATAGCAAGATGGACGGAGCTAAATAAGGGGCAATTCTGGAAGAAAACAATTTAAATCAAAGCATATTTATGTGTTAAAACATCCCAAAAACAGTTCAAAACTAAATCAAATTGAAAATCTGTTTCAACACATGAGAACCGACAATCATTTCCAATCTATTTTTCAAAGACAATAGGCAAATCTTTAGTCTCTAGATGTGGGAAGATGGTATTTCAGTGAAAGGTGGTTCTAAAGGTATTGACTCAGAGAGGCTGAATGCAAACATGTGCAACATTTTCACATTTTGATTCATAAAGAAAATTGAAAACATTTAGCCTTTTTCTTTCACTTTTAGTACTGATTACCACAATACATCTCAATACAACACATGGAAGTTTGTCTTTTTATATGACAAAACATAAAAAGTTTCAAGGGTTATGAATATTTTAGCAAGGCATTGAAAGTATTCAAAGCCTTACATGTAAAGGCTATGAAGCCTTTCTTCACTTGCACATAGCATTGACTGTTGTGGTACAAAATAGTGTCAAGAAAGATAGATTGCAATACTGATTTCAATAAAACGCAGGAACAAGAAGCCATTCAATTATAAAAATGCCAACTAGAGAACATTTTACAATTGTTTATGACAAAGAAGGTTTTTTTTGTTTTTTTTTAAACTGCAAATGTTTCAGTTCTGAGTTTCTCTTCCCAAAGAAGCTTTCAATGCCTCATAAATTCCTCCAAAGACCCCGCTGCACAGTTTCATCTGACAATGCAATTACTTGAGTGGAATCTTCTGGAAAACTGTGGAAAGGAAAACAATGATGAAGCAGTAATCTAATTTAACCACAGCAGCTTCCATTGTTCTCCCAGAAAGGCCTCTTTTTGGTCTGAATCAACTCCTTCCAATACATCTCTCCACTGAGGAATAATTGCTGTGCCAAGAATGAATCCGAATGATAATATTTATGCCATACTCCAACACAGATAGGAGAAAGTGATTTGTACAGCTTGAGCTATTTGGGGGGGGTGAAAAAAAACTCAAAAAAGCAGTGACTGCGTAGAGTAGAGAATCCAGCAGTGTTACATTTTGATTTAAATTCTTCATTTCTTCCTAATGTTCTTCTCTCAACTTCATTTTGCCTTTCACCTCCGACGTCTTCAATCATTCTTACTTCCAGCTTTTAAGACATTCGGAGTAAAACCTCTCATTTAACATCCTGCGTTTTCCTGGTTTCCTGGCCGTTCTGAGTGAGGAGCCTTCAGTGCGGGCCAGCAGGTGTTAAACTTCCTTTTGAAGATTATGCTACACTTTCCAGACATTAACTGCTCTCCTTTAATCTACCACCACAGGCTTTTGATAGCTCCCGCCGTGAATTATTATAGCTACTGATTCAAACTGGGAGCTGAGAGGGACAGGGAAGAGTGTGGGAAGGTCAAGTGGAAAAAATTAAAAACAAATTAAAGCTTCAGCTTTTAAGCAGCAGACATGGCGCTTAAAGGGGCAGTATTATGTATTTTTTTAAGGCACATAGTGCCATTTTATAGCATAATCAAATAGATATGTTACCTTGAGTTTTTAGAAAAATGCTGTTTATATCAAACGTGTCTTGACTAACACTCCGCCTTCAGCACATCATCACAACGATTCTCATTATGCCACTTACAACAATTCTTAAGTCAGTTTTCCATTTAACACCATAATTTCTGGATTTATATCAAGTATGTAGAAAGAATGCTTTCTCTCAGTGAAGCTCTGAATGAATTAAGCATTGATAACTTGATTATGTAAATTATGATATGATGCTAATTAGCAACATTAGAGACATAAGGAACAAAACTCTAAAAAGAATTGCTAGTCTGAAATATGTAGATCATTTCATTGATGTGGCTATTGCTCAAACAGAACATTCAATTTGAACTACAACATATGGTTAGGAGCATGCCATGCTTTTTCAATATGACTGTATTTCAATTAAGTAATCCCTTTACTCCACAGTTCCAGGTGGCTCTAGTTTCCAGCAAGAAATTGTCTCGTAATAACACTTAGGATATATGCACAAATGCAAATTCTACAATTTTAATACATATATCACAAAAATGCATTAAACCAAAAACTACAACCAGATTTTTTTCACATGTTGCCGTTTTTTAGATACTAATAAAAGAAGACATCAATGAAGCTCTGATTATGACAGTTCCCCGAGTTTATTTGCCAAAATATTCCCCCAAGTGCATTCCTTCCTGTGTCACATTCCTGTAACAATTGGATGAACTTACTCCAACGCATCTGAATTAAAAAGCTGAATCACCTCTTTGGCATGTCAGCAAGTTTTGCCAAGACCTAGTCATTAACCACTCATTTGGTTCAGATGTTTTGAAGTAGGAATGGATCCAAAAGTTGCTGAACAGTGGCACCCGAGGACTGGAGTTACTCAACTTTTCTTTATAAAACACAACTAATGTATTTCCTTGTATGGGAGGCACAAATATCAACTAGGATTTGTAGCCTATATACACCACTTTAGCTGCATTCAAACAACAGGTTTGATGCCAATTCATTACATTCGCTCTAAATACAGTTAAAAGAATGGGCAATCATGTTCCAGGTGACACATGATCCCATCGTACTCTCAGTACAGATTCTGGTTGATGAGTTTTCATTATGTGAAGAAAGGACGTTAAAAACTCAGCTATGAAAGTCAGTGTGATTTATTTCTTAGTACTGTTGACAATTCTAGGTAGTCTGCCACTAAAACATGACATATTATGCCCCTAAAAAGGTTGGAGCAATATATTTAGAGCTAAAGTGTACAACAACTTACCGAAGTCCTTAAAATGCAAAGACACAAAAGAAACACCCATAAAACCCAACAGTACTTTATTTGGGTGAGACAAGTTCTGAACTGAGGCCTCCAGCAAGCTCTAATGCAGAAAGTCGCTCTGCATGAGCTCTTCACTGACAAAGTTTCCCCCACTCAGGCAGGACAGGACAGCGATTATTGCTGCTGGAGAAAGGAGATGAGCCAATGACGGCAGAGGACAGAAGGGCAGGGGTCTTATGGGGAAGAGAGTCCTTCTGTTTTGTTTTACTGCTGCCTCCAGGGGTATAAACCCTTCTCCAAAATACCAAGAAGCATGACAACATGGTAGCAACTGCCACCCAAGTTTAGATCAGACAAAAGGGCTCTTCAGTGCTATGACATGGTGGTTTTGGAAAAGGAAATTATGATCTGTCAAATGTGGAAAAACGGCTTAGTAATACTGCTCAGACTAAAAGGCGACAAGGAGAAAATGAGCCACAAACTGGAAGGAAAACTGAGAGCTTCTTTCTCAATTCTCAAGCTACCAAAATAGAACAGAGGGTTTAGAGGTTTATGCTTAACATAAAGGTTAAGCAAAACTTTAACTTTTTTTTTCACTTCTTGAAAGGCAGAAGCCTCTTAAAGTAATGGCAGATATTCTTTTTTTGTGTGTGTGTGGAAATTGTCCTCTTGCTTCTATAAAACATTACATCTAAAGTTAAAATCTACCCTAAAGTTACATCAGCTGTGAGAATTGAGCAAAGGGAAAGCATGGAAGTGATCAGTACAGGGAGGGAAATGAAAAGAGGAAAATATGGCCACATTGTCGTTCCGCTTATGTAACATGATGTATTCAAGAAATAAATCAGAGGAACATAATGACAGGAATTGAAGATATCTTTGCCCTGTGCCAGCGTCCTCTGACGCAAATACTTTAAACTCTGACAGAATGCCTCCTAGCACAGTTCAAGTGAAAAAAAAGTTGGTGTAAGCAACCTAAACTGTGCTATGCAAGGACTATTAGTTGACCAACAAGTTACAAACAGCTGAGGCACCTGGAGAACATGAGCGAAACAACCAGAGCACCAACAGAGAGGAAGAATCTGTTCAACATTGTCTTTATTTAGATAAGAATTTGCAGAAAATCCACCTCTTAATAATTGCAAGTAAAGAGAAAACCTAAGAAAGTTTTAATGGTTAGGACAAATATTTAAAAGCAGACTTAGAGAAAAACCTTGAAATGTGATCTTGAGCTGTTCCACATCATACATTCAGAGTTAAATAAAAGCAACTCCATTTGAATCTGCTCAGCCGCGTCCACAAACACTCAAATTGAAAATGATATGACAAGATAAAAATATTCACTCCTTCTCTGTAATCTCTACAGATTACAGAGAAGGAGTGAATAACTAGAAGTTACTAGAGTAACTTCTAGTCAGAGAAGTTACTCTGAGAAAGCCAGATGTTTCACAACTGTGAACTCTACTTGAATGCTGTGGTACTTCATGCTGCTTAATATCTAATTTATGACATAGCTTGTAGTATTGGGAGACAAAAATAAAGTATGAATAAAGTTTTAGTACAAATCCACTGGCTCACTTAGGAGATGAGATAAGCAGTTTAACAGTTTATCATATCTGGAAAAACTGTGTGGTTCAAGTATTTTTTTAAAGGTTTTGTTGGCTCTAGTGGCCTTTATTTGAAAGTAGTTCGACAGGAAATAGGGTAAGGAGAGACGGGGAAGATGTAGCAAATGTCGCCATGCTGGGAATCGAACCTGCAACTACTGCCACGGGGACTAGGGCCTCCTTATGTGGGTCATGCTTTGCCCTTTCGCCACCACAGCACCTCCCTGGTTCAAGTATTTTTAACAAATCAATAAAAATAATTAGCATGCTAATGTTAAACTCAGGGAAGCTACTCAACTGTGAACACTATTAATCTGTAAATCCCTTCTGGTTCACACATCTGCCAGAATATTTGCTTCAAACTTTATCCCCCTCAACCTAAATATATAACCGCTGTAGTGTGTCGCTGACCAGACACACAAATATAAAGATGTTAACCAATTAGGTTACACAGCTAAAGTAGCATTGATGAAGACTCCAGCATGTTGAAATCTGTTTTACTGAGGTAATTTCTCAGCTCTTGCGGATCACGTATGCAGGCCTTTAGTCTTTATATTTTAAACTGTTCATCGTTTTGGATAGAACTGGATAAGACCGTGGACTGTTTGGGTTCAGAGCAACAGCCGGTCTTAGAGTAGGCCCAGTGGTGGAAGTGTGTGACGATTTATTCAAACTCAGTCGGTTGAGACCACTGTGCAGAATGGTGTGTTTTGACCAATTTCTGGTGCAGTAAACGGTAAATAAAAAAACTACAGATGGCGTTTTGAAAACCACTACAAAATAACTGACTGCCAGCGTAGTGAGTGCACTATAAACTTAAAAAGTAGTCAGTTTCAATGTAGCTTTGTTAACACAAAAACAGCAACTTGTACAAAACAGCAGTATCTCTCTCCTACTATAAACACTATATGATAATTATACTTCTGCTTCATTAAAACAGTCAACAACAAAAAAAGTGGAAAAGCTAAATCAAAGGTCCAAAACGAAAGCATCAAGATTGGATCTGCAAATTATGATTGAATTGTTGATGTTATCAAAATCTGTTACGCAAAATTCCACCCATTCGTAAAATGCATGCACTTCCAACGAGTCACAGACAATAACTTATAGGTAAAAACTATACTAAAATAAAAATAAACAGTAGATCTTACCTTGGCGACTGTGAGAGTTCATTGTTTCACAGGCTTGATCGATGCACCTTTAGTGGACGTAGCGATCGTCATTTTCTACCCATTGCAGAGGAGACTTCTCAAACTGTGAGCAGAAAAACAGGACAGTGTTTCAGACATTTTCACCTATATTTGTTTGTTGATACACTGTGACAGAATTTTTAATAAATAATACAACTTTAAAAAGTAAATTGCAAGCCTGTTCTACTTATTAAGCAAATGTGGTTTCATTTTAAAACATCTGGGTTTACTAAAAGTCAGTTTGTTATTCTAGCACTCAATTCTGCACTGGCTGTACCACACCGGATAGAGAAAAAGTTTGGTCAAGAAAAGTCTAACATCCACATGAACAAAATAATTATACATTTATGCATGTTTCTGATGAAGCTGTTTTAATCACCAACGAATTACAAAGTAGGATTTATAAAATTTTATGGATTCTGCATCAATTGCATAACCAATAAAGCTTCCGAGGTCAGCTTAGGAGGTCAATGCAGAACTAAAAGGCTCTTATGTGCAGTGGATCGCGTAATTAAATCTATAAACAGGCTTCCTGAAGCCTAAGACATCTAATGTTTCAAAATCCCTGTCCAAAAAGATTAACAAACGTTTTCATTGAAAACAGACACACAACCACATGATTCTGGCATTCACTGCTTAATTCACTTACAATATATCAAAGAATCTAAAAGTTCAACAGAAATATGACTAACATCATTCAAATAGAATTTTATTATTGAATCAGTCCTGCATATTTCTCAGTATATCATCAGTTTGAGAAATAATCAGAGACTTTGAATGAACTTTCATTCTTTTTTCACATCAGCCTACATTTCTTCATATTTTTCTTCCAAGGAGCCAGACTTTGTTTTATTTAAAGTGGTCTTAACAGTTCTCCAGAAAGCTCTTCGCAGGATTTCATTTTGATGCTCTTTTGCTTATATTTATTCTAGGTTTTGAGGATTTCAAAGGAATCTGATTATTTAACCACTTGGTTGTCTTTGCTACAGAAAGCATACCCTGACCAAATTTTAATTAAACCATTTATAGAGCAATTAAAGTCATTACCATTGGTGTCCCCTCCTTTCTTTCCCCTTACTGTTTGTCCTTTTCATGTTGCAACAGATTGCAGCTCATGTTTGCTGATGCATATGGCAGGAAAAGTTAGTGTTTGGGGATTTTTTCTTTAATTTTCGAATTTATTTCTTTGGAAGTGATATTTGCTGTATGCAAATATTGGCCTGTGATGCAGCAGAGAAAAACAAGCTTTGTCAGAGAACTATTCATCACAACTATTTCAAAATTATGTTCAACAGGCCCAAAATATCAGGGGGCGATGTTTACTGTGAGTTATGGTTAATTAATCATAATCGCTGTTTAACTGTATGAATTCAGACTGGGTGTTTGATTAAGCACTGACTGTCTGTACAAAACATTTATCAGGCTAACCACAAGACTATGAGCTGCATGAAAACAGATTTTAGCAGTTTGCGGCTGAGAACCTCCCATGTGTAGCTGAGCACTAAGTACTGAGTTTCCGTCTTGACCAAATTTTCTTTCAATCCAGTGATCAGTTACCATTGAGGCATTTTTTTTCTCCAAGGCATGCCATTATAAAGATAAGAAACAATCTAGAATCAGGTTTAAACGAGGAGAATCTGGTACTGCATTAATGTAAAAGCACATATTCGCCCCAGCCATTTTTCTTTTTTTTTAACATGGAGTAAACCTTTTAGTGGGAGATTGAGGAAGCGAACATCTGGATATGAGCAACTGGAGCGCTGTGCCAGGTGGTTAAAGTAGAGATGAGTTTACTTCTATTTTGATTTATTTAAAAAAAGGGACAATACATGAACTGCAAGAGGAAAGATGAACAGTACGAGATTGTAGCTCTGGTGATAATTTACATCTGTAGTTTGACAGTATTAAATCATAACTAGACTAAATAGGAGTATTTGTAATTAGATCCGAGTCTGGCCACATGCTTGGGTTGCACTCCAGTGACTTGGGTCAATTTCAATTGCATTCGGACCCAAATCAAGTCAATTTAATCAAATGTCAATTGAGGAAGTTTGTCTAGTAATGAACCTTAAGCTGACATTTGTTGTAAATTGAAATCATAAAAATAAAGTCAACTGCAATGAAGTGATTGTCGCACCAACCAGGTGATTTTCAAAACGCTATTAGGAAAAAAAAAGTTGTTGTCACGCGAGTACTGTTCGTACGGAAGTAAAAAATTAATAAAGTTTGGTCTCTTCATCCACATGCAAGAGAAAAACATCCAAACAGCAAAGTGAATTTTAGGCAACTAAAGTCAAAGCAAACATTGGTGAGATATTCTGACAGATGGAAATTGTGGATGAAGAGCAAAGGTCTTTGCTTGTTTACTCTGCCATGTAATTTAGCCTCCTCATATACACCGTGTTCCAAATTATTATGCAAATTGGATTTAAGTGTCATAAAGATAAATTGTTTTTGTTGTGCTATTAAATTTATAGCTGGTATTGTGTGTCAGGGCTCTTTGAATCACTATAATTAGAAAGAAACAATCTCCCACTTTGGAATACAGACATAGCTTATATACAACCTGTAGGAATATGTCAGTACTGATGTCAGACATTTAGTCCTTTCAGTAGCTCTATTTGCTACACATGATGCCCATGCATACATGCATAGGTTTTATTTGGGAGCCACGGTTTCTACCAGTCAAAAACATAATTGGTAGGTTAATCAGCTAATCTAAATTGCTCTGCTGTATGAATGTGTGCATAGTTGTTTGAGCTGCTTTGCCCTGTGATGTCCAATGACTGCTGGAGATAGCCACCAAAAACTTTACACATATAGGAGGGCATAGACAATGCATGAATGGATGCAGTTTAATCACATCCAAGTTTAATAGAAGTACTTTTTCCAGCACCACTGAGTCATTAAATACATCTTTGGCATCTCATCAAACTCTCCATTTTGACAGGCTGAGACTTTAAAGTGGATGTGGTTCATTGTGTTTTTCTGAAGTAAAATTTCATGATGCTTGACAGAAAAACAGCTCTGTGGACCTCTTAATGGACTTTATGTCCCAGGCACTCCAAGTGATGTCGGGAGTAATCTCCATGGCATAAAAATAACGTGCAGTCGGATAGCGAGAAGTAAACAACAATTAAGGACACCCCTTCCAAAGCTTGAGAAATTAATCATTGAAAACGCGTGTATGCCAAGAAGACTGCTTCAGCCTCTCAGACTTGATTGAGTCTGAATTATTCAGATGGTGAGAGAAGACTGGTTGTGTGCCAAGGACTGAATTGTTCTTGATTTTTCTTTTGTGAAACTAAAAATGGAGAATAGTCTAACCAAAATGAAAGAATAAAGATTCTTCAAAGTAACTATTGATTATATGCCAAAAATCAAAGTGAAATATGTGAGAAAAGAATATAACAAAGAGTGATAACTTTGCTATTTTGGATTTCACAGGATCAATGATGAACTGTCAAGAATCAGTCGTTGATAAGCAAAAGGAAACTAACAGACAGAGCCCATACTGAGTTCAAATCAAGAGTTCTTTTCGTGTTCATACTGATATCTAACAGCCTTCATCCGCAATCACAACAATCTGCAATGAAAGACAGTTTTAAGAGGTAAAAACACTCAATTTCACTACTTCTAATGACCAGAGATCAGTATTTGTAAGATCCGTTTATTGTGAGCAGGGAAAAAGAATTTAAGTCCAAGACACTGAGAAGAGTAAAAATCAGAAGTATGAATACTATGAGTACTAATAACAGCAAAAACATTTTAAATATGAGGAAGTGGAAATGTTTTTTGAGCCTCTCTTGCTGCTTTGGAGCTTAAATGCTGACGGAGGGAGTTACATAAAACTACGTGAAGCAAAACATGAGCCGGTCTCAGGTTTCTCATCTACAGTAAAAATATAGCATTTACACACAAACAACAAAAACAAAAACTATAGCTACAACATCACCTTATTTAAAACAGAAAAGCAACAATTACTCCAACTTCCACTGATCTTATAATATTATTCATTCACAGTCTGTTCTACACAAGTTTATCTTCAGCCAGAGATTTCTACAGATTTACTGTAGTACAGTAACTTGCATTTAAGTGTTTTGGTGGTGACAGGCAGATTTTGGCGGTAAAGCAAAATCCAAATGAAATTGATGTGCTCATGTCAATCACACAGTGGTGAAGATCTTCTTGTTAAGAAAATCAAATCACCTACTTGCATTTATCTTACTTGGTTTAATCAAAATCTACTTTTACATTCAAAATGCATTATCTCTAAAATCAGATGAGTAAAAACCATCTGAAGATTCATGTCTGTTCTGGTTGCTGTAAAGCGCTAAAACAGACGTGACAGCAAACTGCACATTCAAGTGAGGAAACCATCCCCAAACACCAACTGATGTTACAGCAAAGGGTGGATTCAAAGTCAGGACAGGGTCCCGGCAAAAACACAAAGGAGCTAAAATGGGTTTATTACTGATGATGTGAAGTCCAACAGGATGGAAGAAGCTGGACGTGGGAGAATGATTCGCAGCCACAGACTCACTGGATGCCTACAAGGATTGTCACAAGGACCCATCAAGCCCCAAATCAGATCAGTTGAGGCTGAGAGCGTCTGTGTAGTTGTTCATTGAAAGGTCTGAGACCGTTTTACTGCTTGGGTCTTCCTCTCGTCTAATTTTACTGCATATCTGGCTGATGTCCAGCTTCCTTTTCTTCACTAACTTGAATGAAACCCAAATCCAAAAACCAACAGAAATAAAGAGAATTTCCACCTGCTGACCTTTTTTTATACGTGTCTATACCACCAAGAAGAGTTGCAGGTACTTGACAGACGGTCTTCTAAAGTACTGCGTGTAATCGAGGGACAGACAAACAGATGAACAGAGAGAAAAACAGAAGTATTTTAATATCCTGCATGGTGAGCTGAATTGGAGACACCACCAAACTGTTTACAAATTCCTGCTGGGTGACAGTCTCGCCACCTTTTTTGTCCCAGAGCACAACACTGGCACTAACGGACCCCATTAGAGTTCATTAGTGTGATAACATCAACAAACTGTCCACAAACAAGTAAACCTCCCCAGTGCCAGCTTGGGCCAGACCAAACACAGTGGAACTGAGCTAAAATATCTTATTAGTGGAATTACAACACACAAACTGAACTGAAGCAAAATTAGAAAAAAAAACAAAAAAAACTGAAGTTGCACTTCATTTTAATATGTTTGAGAGTTTTAAGCTTAAAAAGTGTGGAAATTTATTGAAGCTTGTACAAACATTAAAGTACATCCAGGTTAAATAGGATTAGTTAAAAACAAATACCCTTTTTATCAATTTTACTGTACTGCTCAGTGGGCATCATATGTCACAACAACAAATATTTTGTAGGTTATGCTTGCAAAGAATGTCCCAGACTAAAACCAAGTTATTCCAATAAGTCATTGTAAAGGATCTGAATGTACAGCTAATTTTGTCCAATAAAATA
This sequence comes from Alfaro cultratus, assembly GCA_903066825.1. Taxonomy (NCBI): domain Eukaryota; kingdom Metazoa; phylum Chordata; class Actinopteri; order Cyprinodontiformes; family Poeciliidae; genus Alfaro; species Alfaro cultratus. The sequence goes on from CAEFZX010025417.1 coordinate 163,428, forward strand.
CACAGCTTCTACCGGGAAGATTTCTATTTAGCAATTAAACAAATTGATGCACTGAAAAATTTATTTCCTTAACTGCAAATATTTTACAAAACAAATTGTCTAAAAAGAACGAACCGCCAATGATAAAAAGGGCCAAGAAATTTTACAGCTATAGATCATTTACTAACAGAAATGTATTAGTCTAAAATTATGCAGAACACATCATTTCAATAGATCATCTTGCGGTAAATTTAAGTATCTATAAAATAATCTGCGTTTCTGGAGTAACATTGACACTTTCGCAACACTGTGATAATAATTGTGATAATGTCAAAATTAACTAAATTGAAATTCAGGCTGGGTGGAGGAATCTCCCAAAGATTGTAGCTCATGGTTTCTTTGAAATTACTTATTCTTTGCTCTTGTTTTTTTTTTGTTTTGTTTTTTTAGCTTTTTCAGCTTGCATCTAAACTTTAACAGTGATTAGAATTAAGGAAGAGAAAGAAAGATGTGGACAAGCTGAAGTGGTGTTTGGGTGTGTAAAGCAGAAAGTGGTTAAACTAGGCCATCAGGTCCTTGGTTTTTTTGTGATCTCTGTATAATTCACACAACAAAGTGAGTTTTGAAAAGCCTCCATGGCCCAAAACTCTATTTACACATCTACAGTATGATGAGATAAAAACGCAGCAGAAAATCTTGTTTGAGCCAAATACCAAATTAGTATGGAACAGATCTCAAAGAGTGTGTGTGGTGGGTTATGCATCCACCTCAGTTCTGCAAATCAACTCAATAATCACCTAGAGAAATCTTAATAGTTGCACCACAGCTGCGAGACATACTTCACATTCCAGAAATAGCACGATCACCAGACAAAATAAGGAAGTGATTTACATACTCGTCAAGGTCGTCCTGGAATGCAAATCGCAAACCGCAGTCACTTTAGCACAAACAATTTGTTCCAATATCTTAGTTAAGTGTTTTTAAAACATCAAAGCTCAGACAGCCAGACATCAGCAAAGTGATTCCTAAAAAGCTGTTAGCTGAAAACTTAGCATACATTAGATGGATGACACAGCTAATGGATTTTTTTGTCCTCTTTCTTAAAGATGTGACTTTTAGATACTGAGCAACCGGTGGAGAAAGTTGGTCTCCTTTCTGAGTTCCAAGTCGTCACTAGTCTGAGTCACAAAAAACTTTCCAAACAAAACATCAAGGTCTCAACTAACCGTAGACTTATGCCTGCTCTTCTTTGGGTATTGAGTATCAGACAGTAAACATACGTGTGTGTGTATGTGTGCATACATGCAGAAAGTTTGCTAACTGATGATTTATTTATCTGTGAAAACGTTCAGATATTTTACCACCTTGATTCTTTACATCTCTGCACACAATCAGAATCGGTGTGTTCTTCAATGAACCATAACGTCTGGAAACGTTTCTCACTTTAACTCGGTCTGAAAATAGGTGAATTCATCAAACTGGACCCAGTGCAATATTTCTTCTGACAGAGAAACTTGGTCCGAACGTCAATAACAAGGTTTGCAGCTAGATCTACAGTTTGTAGCTCACTTTACAGCTTCCTGTCTATTCCTCCAATCTACATACTGTATCTGTTTGAGCATAAAAGCAGCATCTGATGCAATTTAAGTCTCATCTAATTTTTTGGTTAGTCCTCGAGCATTATGATGTTATATGTATAAAGCATCAACTTTTTTCGCTTCATCTTTGGCCTTTACCTCTCGTTCCTTCGGATCAATCTCCTTGTGACTGTCTGGTAAGTGATTTGTTGCTATGGTTCTGCAGACCAGTGGTGTTTAAATTTTTGTCACATGGACCAAAATTATCAAGTTAAAAAGTAATGTGAGCACAATACAGTGGACCCCGCCTGTTTGCGGCTGAGATTTGTGGATTTTTCTGTACAACATAACTCCAAATTATTAGTTTTTTTATAGAGTATATCAAAACACGTATCTAAATGCCAAGACGGTTTTCCCTGTATGTTGTAAAAGAATTGTGATATTAAGTTGATCATTTTATATGACTTTCATAATCTTAAACTTCTCATTATTTCATTTTTAATGCATTTTAAGATGTATTTTGTGTTCGGACTACTAACACAGGCTGTTCTAACCATTTTTATTAAGTATTTGTGAATTTCATCTATACCAGGGGTCTAATGTGTTGTTTGTTTTTGAAACAAATAAATTATGAAAACAATAAAACAAAGTAAATAAGTAATATTTTAAAGAACCTAATTACTTTTTGGAGTTGTTTTTTTTTTTTTTTCTAGAAAAACATTTTAAGTCTAAGCTCAGCAACCAGTGCAGAAAATGGGTCAATCACTCTTTAATAGAAGACGTTTTGTTTTGTTTTTTTTGACCCAAGTTTAATGACTGAGAGCTCAACGGTTTGCTTTAGAGTAAAAGCTGCTTGGTTCATGGAGTTTGTGGTAAAACTTGCCACAAAAATTAAAATGAAAGCAAAAAGCAAGATTTCTAAAGATCAATACTTTTTGTTGTAGCTCAAAATTTCCATTTTATATAGATTTCAACTTCTTGCCCTAAAAATAAAAAGAAAGTGTCCACCTGCCTAGACCGCCAGGCAAAAATTTATGTAGTAACTGATTCATTTTTAACTCACCAAAACTGACAAAAAGAATGCTTGAAAAGTGTCACTATGTAAAATCTTCTGAATCAAGTTACCTCTATTAAATAGCTATTTGATTTTCCTATCAATATGAGTCATCAGAATAAAATAGGGAATCAACAGGTCTAACCTCACAAGGAAACCAGAAGTTTGAACTGACCAGGAAAAGAATTTACTAGTTGGATAATACTCCAGATTAAGCTGAAGTTTTGTCTGTGTTTGGATCCAATTACCCTTCATTTGGATCTATAAAACAAACATCTGCAGCCAGTAAAGTAGGACTAACACATATAGGTCTGCTGTGACTTTATGTTCCTGTGGGGTCTGGAGTTTATAAGCATGAGTCTGTGAGCATTTTTCCGCTTGTAAAGGGTTAAAGAGGAGCGATAACAGAGCAGAGCCACAGCCCTGTGTTTACACTGCATGGAGGCACAAGTTTACACCCAAAGCTCCGCAACACAAACACAGCTTCCTACCTCACACACAGGCACGGCGGGCAAACACGAAGGAGAAGAAATGCGTGCTGTGAATCCCAAACCACCACTGTCAAAACTTCTCCCACAAAACAGAAGAACCTCTCGAGTAGACAGGTCAGGGAAGCTGTCCCGAAAATCCACACCTCTTAACAAAAAGCGGCGAGCTTCAATTTAAGCCCCACAGATGAGCTGTTTCATTTCTCCAGTTTTTAACTGCAAACAGAGGGCTTATTGCGCAACAATTTCGCCTTCCTTCTGCTGACTTTGAAAGAGCGATGAAAACTTGGAGCATAAGTCAAAGCGCAGACGAGGAAAGTCAGTCAGCCCAACAGCCGCCTTACAGAGAGCGCAGGCTGATCCGCAGAGAGCGGGACAGGGCGCACCTGGAGGCGGACTGCGCGGCGCTTCCACCCCGCTGCTCTCCTGAAGCATCCGCGAAGATACGGGAGCCGTCTGTGTAAAAAAATAAATAAAAAAATCAACTCATTCAGACAGCAGCTCCTCCATACTGAATCAATCACGTGTCTGATAGCCTCCAGTGCTTCCGTAGTGGGCGGGGTCCGCGGAGAGTTTGGGAGGAAAAATAGAACACAGGATCCATGAATGAAGGCCGTCAATCTGAGGCTACTCTTTGTTTTAATGTCCTGCTGAAACAGTAACAACAACAACAAAAAAAAGGTTTAGAATGTAACCTAGTTTGTTTACGTCTTAATTTGTGCAGATCGTACCAGTACTACTGATTTGAAATGATGTTCAATACCTAAAGGACTTTAACTGCAATAAAATAGCTCTACTAAAAGTATTCTCTAATATCATCACCTTTTGAAAATAATTAAAAAAAATCATGTTTATCAAGAATAAGATGGATTTTATAGATCTAGACATGTTTTATTGAAGAGGCTAAAAATGTACCTTGTTTTATGATAGCTGGATTTTATGAAGTCACATAAGTTTAAAGAGATAATGCATTTAAAAATAGCTAAGCATAAAGATCAAATGGGATTATTTCAAGGTAGGAGACAGCTGGGTTAACCACCTGGTGGTGACTAGACTAGCTGACCATCAGGCCTGAAGAAGGAATTGAAAAACACAGATTACATAAACACTGGCACTCATCTGAACAGAAAATGGGGCAATTCAGCCTCGTGTAAACGTTCTCTGGATGAAAAAACACACACTGACAGTTTAATAAGTATCCACTCAGCTGAGCCTGTCCACATTCGCAGCAGAAGAAAGCCATCGATGGGACGTCTCGACCCAGCAACACGTTCTGCTGACAACATAATTAGTATTGTTCCAAATTTGTCTACAGCTCTGTAAAACAGGGCAGCTAAGGAGTGTAATCTTGTGTCTGATTTAACACTCCTGCAAACAAATTCCCCAACTGTATTTGCTGCAAGACTAAAACTGTTTGTTGGAATACGCACACAGCGAGCTAAACAGCTTCTGAGAACACAGATGAGACTATCTGGTAGATTACAAACTTGTGTGGTCAGGTCATCTCATTTGGGTTGATTAGTTTTAATGGGTAATTTTCTCACTTTTCAGTAGATACTAAAGAGGAACTGTTGCAGGTGGATTATTAGCTGAACATTATCAAATCAAACCATTTTCTGAGCTTGTTTCTCATCCAGTTGGTTTATTTATGGTGGTTTCCTTGTTCTAAACCTATTGTTAAATCCACAGCAACCAGAATTAGTAAGAGACAGTTTCAGACACTGTCTTGCACATGTTTCACCCCTAGCGTATTCATGACTTGCACAAACATGTCTTGGAAAGTGTGACTGTTCTCTGGTATCAGGTGATCTGCTGCTTCAAGAATTGTCTTCAAAATGTCTGACTGCTGTACAAAGGCAAACAAGACAGTTACGCATGTAGCTAATCAGAAAGCCCTGATAACTGACCATGTTTGATTCTGGAGTAAAAGCTCAACCAACACAATGAGAGCTGCATGCCCAAGATTTGAATCATAAACATTATTGGCTAAAGTGCTGAGCACAACACAAGTTAGCTTTCCTCTATGCTTATTGTGAAGCAAATATCATCAACACACTACATTCTAATTCGGTTACCCGGTGTATTTGGAGCCCCATCAGAATTTTACTGCAGTTGTAATCAGATTGGGCTTCTTTTAAATGATTGGGAAAAACAGTCAGGGCTGGTCAACTTTCTGTTGGAGTTAAAGTCTTAAGCCAGATGATTTAAAACACTGGAACCACATAACATTCGTTTGGAAAATGTGCATTTTACTCTTTATTTGGAAATCTATTTTAAATTAAGTTCATTTGAGAATATTTCTGTATATCTTTTGACTGCATTACCTAAATCCAAAAGGTTCCACATTTAAAAAAATTAAATAACATAGATATATGTACTGTATAGTGCCCTGTGATGGACTGGTGACCTGTCCAGGGTGTACCCTGCCTCTCCCTCGCTGACAGCTGGAGACAGGCACCAGCACCCCTCCTGACCCCAATGGGATAAGGGTATAAGAAAATGGATGGATGGATGGAAAGAAAGCAACATATAAGCTAATGTGGACTGTTTCCTAAATATGTTTTGGCCAGCAATGAATTTCTATCAGACAAAATCAAAAATCTGGGTTAAGTTGAGTCCATCAAAACCTCAACTTCAAGGTTCTCCGTTGCTGAGAGTTGCTCCGAACATAATCAGAGCTACGGCCACAGCTGGTGTGTGTTCACATCCCGCACATGTTCCAGTCCAGACCCTAATGGAGAAGCTTCGAACTGAAGAGAGAGAAATTAGTTAAACTATCAGTTATTATCTTTTATCAAAGCATACAGAATTTACAATTCTGATAATAAATCAGCATTATTATCTGAGGCTTTTTAGCATGCTTGCTTCTCACCTAAATTGTTTGAGTGCCTGAGTCGGCCAAGTTCATCAGGAAACACCCACTCTGTGCCCCTATTGTAAAACTGCTTTGACAGCAGTGGATGGATTTCCTGCACATTATAACGGGAAGATCCCATTCCTCCAGCAAAGTGATAGCAGAACATACTCCAGAGAGCACAGCATTATCTTTCAGGAGATAAGCCAACGTTAGCGCATTTGTGGAAAAACTGTAAGCTAATGCAATGAAAATGGGAAGGATAGGCTTGAGGTTAGATTCTAGTGTTATGCAAATGCAGCACATATGAGGATAAACAGGGGAAATGATGAAAATTGCAACAAGAACAACAGGACTTTACTTGTATCCTTTATGAATAATCAAATAATCTTCCTATTTTCCATTATCTTATTTAATTGTAAGATTTCATCCACCCACAGAGAGGGAAAAAAGCTACAATTGAGAGTGTTTGTGCATTCAGATAACCTAATTAGCGCCCAGGGTTTTAGTCCTTTTTGCCCGCCGATTGATTAAATTAAATTGTACAGCACAGAGATAATTTTCCATTAAGCCAAACAAATCCACCAAGATGCTGAAATGTTGAATTGTAGCTCAATTTGAAACCCAATCTATGATGAAGGGTGCAATATAAGAGTAATGCTGTCTAAAAGAATACAGTGTTTTATATTATGTAATACAATTTAAGAGTCATGTTGAAATGAAACTGTTTGTTATTACACTTTTAGAAGTATCTCTAACATTTTCTTTATCAAGACAGATTGGAAACTCCTGTGTGAGGGGCAATAAGAGCGAACAATTACATTAGAAATCCATCAGAAATGTGTGTTGATTGGGTCTGTGGGGTCTTATAAGGGTCATGTGGGGTACATCAAGAACACATTGTGCTCTGCCAGGGTCAAATGTATTTATATGGCACATTTAAAGACAATGTTGACCGAGGTGGTTCACAAAGAGTAAAAGCAACAACATAGACATAGACTTACTCCATTCAGTATGTTAAAATTAGGGTATAAGCTAAAATTAGCCAAAATGCTAATGTTAGCCTAAATGCTGCAAGTGGCATGTGGGATATTGTGTTGTCTCACATTGACTTCCTCCATTCAGTGTGCTAAACATGGTTAATAAATAAAAAAATAGCTAAAGAGCTCATTTTAGGGAAAAGACTATGGAAAATGCACTGCCTGCTAATGTTTGTGCTAATGCACTCTACCTTCTGATTTTTACTTTTGCAAAAGTAAAAATCAGATGTTTACATCATGGCACTTTGTTACCAAAAACTGCACTCATCTCTTAGCAACAGATTAACAACAAATATTGTTATTATTCAAAAAATATAAGATTTCCTCTGCTCCTTTGAAATACTACTTATCTTCGGCTGCGTTCACACTGCAGGCTGAAGTGACCCAATTCCGATTTTTTTGTCAAATCAGATTTTTCTGCCGGGGTCATTCACACTGCCACACATATGCGACCTGAATGTGCTCTGCAGTCTGAACGGGCAAACGACCTGAAAGTGTCCCGCATGCGCAGTAGACGGCGCAATAGCGTCAGCGTTCTCAGTCAAACCACCATAAAAAAAAAAAAAGTGCTCAGTGTTTGCGGAAGTAAACATGGAGGCTAACGGTAAGTAAAAATTTGATTTATACTTCGTGCCAGTTCGTTACCAGCAAAGAAACGCTAATCTCTTAACAACAAATTAATAAATAATATTATTGGTTATAAAACGTAAGCTCTTTTGAAATACTGCTTATCTAATTAGACACAGGAAATTTACAGTTGGTTAATTTTGCAAAAGTAAAAATCTTATGTTTACTTTGTGGCACTTGGTTACCAGAAAATGCACTGATCTCTTAGCAACAGATTAACAACAAATAGTGTTATTGTTCAAAAAACATAAGATTTCCTCTTCTCTTTTGAAACATCTTATACTTATATAATTTATACTTATATAAGTATAAATTATACTTATACTTATACTATTTAAGAATTATGCAGTTGGTGAATTTTGCTTGCCTAGTTCAAGTAAAAATCAGATTTATACTTCATGCAGTTCGTTACCAGAAAAAAAAAAGAATGTTAATCTCTTAACACCAAATAAATAAATAGTATTATTGCTTATAAAACATAAGGTCTTTTGAAATACTGCTCATCTACGTAGACACAAGAAATTTACAGTTGGTAAATTTTACAAAAGTAAAAATCAGATGTTTACTTTGTGGCACTTGGTTAAAAAAAACTGCACTCATCTCTTAGCAACAGATTAACAACAAATATTGTTATTGTTAAAAAAAATTACAGCCACGTTGACTAACATGGACTTATTCCATTCAGTGTGTAAGCTAATGCTAAACATAGTTAATCAATACAAAAGAGCTAAAATGCTTGCTCCGCAAGGCAGTTCACAAGTGGGGGGCAGTGAAATGCTAAGTTTTACTTAAGCAGTGATATGCTAATATTTTTGCTAATGTTAATGCACCAGTACACTAACCTGGGAGAAGGAAATAGCTAAAATGCTTTTATGGAAAAGGCTAATATTGAGAGATGAGAGGGATATTGAGGCTTTTATTTTGAAAGCTTCATTTTAAAGAGCCACACTAATCCGATGTGTAACAGTGGTTGGTTTAAAACGTCATACAATACCCAAAACAGGAATTACCTAATGTGAAAAATATGAAGGCTTTTATTTTGCAGGGTATGTGAAGCTCTTATTTTGACAGCCCACAGTTATTGTCTGTTTAGGAGCATCAAGTTTCATGAGTCGTATGGAACTTACTTCCTTCGCTCTTCTGCCATCACTTAATACAGGTTCTGTAGTTCTAAAATTCTGCTCAGCCCTCCTGCATTAACTGAGTATCCTGCCATCTCTGTAGTTCTCTACATCTTTGCTGTACTCTGTTCTATTGCTATGGTAATTAATCCTCTCTGAAAACCGTCATGTGTGAGTGAGACACAGAGGGGCAGACAAAATTCTACCTCTGTCAATTAGACACCGTTTTACGTATTTCTATGGCAGGCCCCAATAAGAATACTCCGTTATATGTGAGAGTTTCCTGGCTTTTCAGAACATGTGGCAAGTTGTGCATGAAGACACTCAGCCCTGAAATAAGAATAAGGTCTTCCAACTGAATGAAGATGAAAGTTGGAATTGTTTAGGAGATCATGAAGAAAATCCCTGTAGACACTTTAGAGGAGCTCCAACACTGCTGCCACTCCCTCATGTCTCAGCTTTGTCATAACGCAGCGGTAACATTATGTTAATGTGGCCTGATCTTTTAGCTCTTGGCTGCACCTTCTGATTGAAACACGCCAGGTTGAGGTCCCAGGTGTATTGCCACTAGATCTGTGAGATGTTAGTGGGAATGTGCTGCATATTTATCCATGTGACTGATTCTGTCTATTGATTTGAAAAGATTACCGTCATGAGGAATCTGTTTTGTTTCTGGAATCTCTGTTTTCTTAGTGTTTCATTGTGTTTAGTTGTATTTCTGGTTATTCCTCGGTTATCAGACATTTCCATTTCTTCTTGCATGTTTTCACATTGCTTTGTCTTTAGTCAAGTTTCCTGAGTCTTTAGCCTTTCCAGTGACCATGACTCTTAAGTATTTAAGCTTGTGGTTTTCTGTCTGGATTCTCTGTTGTCCTCAAACTTTCTGATGATTTCCTTTTCTTGCAACTACTCTGCCTACCTGACTGTCCACTTTTTGGTCTTTTTACTTTTTCTAGTTGCAATGGGAAAATAATAATAAAAAAACTAAGTCATCTTTTGAGATAATGACAGACAAACCATTTCTATTGCCAGCTAATCAAGCTAAATGGTATTATAATGTGGTAGCGTAGTGAAGATAACTTTTTAGATCGGCCACTCAGACCTGTTAACAGCACTCAAGGAATCCTTCATAAACATCTCAAGGTTAGTCAAACAAGACGATAAAGCTGATTTAATGAAAGTTTTGCATTGTCTTTGACAGCCCATTTTGGATGTAGAGCACAGACTAACCCTGCAACTTTTAGATGTGCCTCTGCTGCACCACACCTGAATAGAATAATTAGGTCATTAGCAAGGCGCTGGAGAACTTATCTACACAAGAAGGAGGTAATTAAGCCATTTCATTCCAGTGTTTTGTACCTGTGGCACATCTAAAACCTGCAGGACACCAGCCCTTGAGGACTGGAGTTTGACACCCCTGATGTAGAGGGATGTACAAGAAATATTTACACAGACCATAGGATTAGTGCTTTTGTGTTTCATCATGACAGACCCATTCTCCAGTCTTTTGTAATTAAAAGAAAAAGCATGCAACAACATGAAAAGTGTTTTAGGATGTAGAATTTTGTATCATTTCATTTTCCTTCTGCCTCTCAACAGGCTTAAAGGAGGCGTGACCAACAGACGACAGCAACAGCTTGCAGTACTGAAGATCCCTCCACCAAAGCTTCAGGTGCAGCGAATGGATAAGGAGGATTATCAGTATCCAAGGAACAAAACGCCTGGGATTCCTGTTAAACCAAGCCAACCATGGCTGCAGGAGCTCAAATGTGTCCAAGATCAGGGATTCCATCAGAGTCCCCAGACAACAAGGGTTGCTTTGAATGTGCCAGGTCATATGTCCAAGTCATACACGTGTCACAAGAGTGATTACATTTAGATAACAATGATCCAAGTGATTCGGTTATCTTCCAAAGTCATGAAGCAAATCCTTCTTTTAATCAGAAATTGTACACTGTCAGGTTCTTACTTATTAGATTTAAAGGGGCAGTATTACATGTTTTTCAGCCACATAGTTTTATGTTATAGCACAATCAAGTAATTATGTTCCCTTTGGATGTTATTAAAATGCTGTATATGTCAAATATGACTTAAAGGAAATTTGACTCCACAGTTTAGCACCTTGAAATTGGGCCTCTGTCTCCCTAAAAAACTTAATATTTCATGGAACCTGAAACAATCAGCTTTGGGTTCCAGATAATTGCATAATAATCCCCCTTTAAAAACCTGAAAGTGAATTAAACGTGAGCTCAAAGTCTTCCGACTGTATGCTAAACAGAATTCAGCTCTAATACTTGAACACACAACAACAGGGAAGTTGAGGAATGACAGCCAGGTGGAAAAGGTAATTTCCACACTAAGAGTGAGCAGCATTACTGTGGAAACAGTGGATTATCTTCTATTATATAACTTTGGCTGAGTAAGGAGACACATTGTGCTGATTTTACTCATAAGGAGTAGCTCACTGATGCATGACTTAAGTAATAAAATAAAAACTGTATGAAACCAAGAACTAAAAAGGATTATACTTTTGTTCACCTGTTCATCATCAGAAGGTCAGCAGAGAAAGCCTGTCAGGCCTCGTTTGATGTTATTTGAAGGAATTGGGTTTTTCATGTTGGATTCAGAAACTTCCATAAACATTTAAGATTATTACACACCAGTTAGATGCTCGTTAGACTAAAGGGGATTCCAAAAATATTTGCAACACTTAAATATTTTAGACTTTTTTTTTTTTTTTTAAATCCATATAATCTATACCTTAAATACCTGAACACATCCACATCTAAGGGAAACTTAAAGAAACCAATTAACCTAACATGAATATTTTTGGACTGTGGAATAAACCCAAAGTACCCTGAGGTACACAATGCAGGTATGGGGAGAATATTTAAACTCCATGCAGGGGGATCCCAGGCTGAGACTGGACTTGCAAGGAAACAGTGCAGCACATTGAATCATTTAATAGATAGAATAACACCTTTGTTATGCAAATCTTATTTTTTTGTTGGGTATCAACATACTGGACAGTATTTAACATTTTAGAATCTATCTCTTCAATTGTTAAAACCGTCACAGTAAATCAGGTGTTTGGTTTGAGATGTGAGTTATAAAACTGAATGCCACTCAAGTCAATTTCATCCAAGTTGCCTGCAGGTTCCACCTTTGACGCTGATTAAATAAGTGCTTCAGTTAGCAAAGTGAGAACTCAACTTCTGCCTGCACTTGTTCTGGAGTGGACCTCGAACAACATAAAATAAATAATCAGGTGAATGTTGTTTCATTAAACTGATGCATTGATTTGGATCAAATTTCTGAGTAAATAGAATACATTATTGTGAAGTATCAGTAGTTCTTGTTACAGTTAAGTTTTCTTTGTGTTTCTGTGTTACTATCAGACATGCATAGGAGCAATTTATGTCATAAACAAATTTTTAGACTAATATCTCACTGTGTGAGTGTATGTGTACTGTTGACATACACTGGATACGTACTTGTACATCTCAAAAAATAAAGTGCAATATTTCTCTCCAGTCATAGTGAAAAGGACATTTCGTAGATGTTCATCACACAATATAGTAACATTTTAAATATCTGAAGCTTTTAAATTTTGCAGTTATAAAAGAATGATTTACAGTGAAAGGAAACCCAAAATATAATCACACTGGGACCTTGATTTCCAAATAAAATGCAGAATTTACATTCATCCAAGTTCGTTTTCTCCTAAGCCCAGTTAAGGGAGTTGCTTGACATGGAAAATTTGACATTTGTAGTCCAGGTCTTGTATTAGTCTGTGTTTCTGGAGTCAATTTCGCTTACCAGTCTTCTCAGGGCTGTGGTTCTCCCTGTGGCTGGTGCACCATTTCCTACCACACTTCTTCCTTACACTCAACTTTTCTGCTAATGTACGTAGATACAGAACTCTGTGACTAACAAGTTTCTTCAGCAATGACCCTTTGTGGGAGTGTCCATGACTGCCAAGTCAGCTGTTTTCCCCGTCATTGTGTAGTCTACTGACCCAGAGCGAGAACCTTTGCAGGTGTTTTGAGTTAATTAGCTGATTATGGTGTGACATCATGAGTTTCCTTTAATGACCTCTTTCACACCATTCTAATTTTCTGACACTGAATATCAGGGTTTCTTCATCTGTAAGCAACAATCAGCAAAATTATGTGGGATGATTCTGCATAATTGAGGAGGTGATATGAGTGTCACCTCCTAAATTATTATACTTTTACACAACATTCAATTTATTTTAGATGTGCTAGTATATATTTATTTACACATAAATAAAGAATAAAATAGGAGCAAAAGATTGGAATGATTTTATTTTACCTGGTCATGAAGGAAACAAATAGTTTATTGTTGTTATATTACCAAATCTCAAAATCTTATAAGAGTACAAAAACGTTTGCGTATTCTGAAGTTTATGCTGCAGGAATGAATTGGATGTGTACCTGGTGAGCCTGGAAGTCGCTGTTTGTTGGTTTGTTTTGCAACGTGAGGAGCCAGAAGCACATGTTGTACCCAGCAGGGTGAGTGGGCCTGGTGGGAGAATAGAGGTCTACATCCTATCATGATGGAGCTGCTGCAAATTGCTTCCTGGAGACCAGCGGCACACCAAACACCCAGACCTAATTAGAAGTGTCTAACAAGTCGACCTTCCAGACAAAGTTGCTCAGACCTTTTCGGTGTGTGCGAAGTTCCACACCTGATTTTCCGGGAGAGTTTTAACACTTCTCCTTCATCCGATCCGACTTCATTCTTGCCCTCAGCCATTGTGGCTGCCTCTGTTTGCTTAAAAACCGAAACAAAAACAGATTGTGCGAGTTCATCTTTCCACTTCTAAAAGTGAAGTGCTATAATCAGCAGAAGCTCTAAACCATTTGTGGCCTTTGGTAAACATTTGTGAGCTCCCTGTAAGCCACATGGAAACACCAAGCTGCACGCCAGCTGCTGTGTGCATCCTCCTTCATGTCCTTTGAAGTGCCGCCGCCAACCAGCCTGCACAGAAGCAGCCAAGATGGACCAAAGATGCCAAATTACACACCACGTCAGTGCCACAGCTATAAAATGTAATGGAGCTTTGAAAAGGCAACAATACAGGAGAACGTCTCTGACCAGAATTTTCCCCTCAAGGGCCGTTAGGGTTATTAGATGGGGCACAAACTCATACATCTGGCAAATCCACCATGCTGGCATGTTCAGAGGAAATAGCAGTAGGCACAGCAGTCTCCACAACACAACAGGAACCCTCTTTTCAATTTCCTGCTCCACTTTCCATTCCTGTTTTATTCTGTGCAGAGGCCTGCAAAGCGGGATTCTCAGAGGAAGAAGCCGACATTTAACAGATAAGGCGCTGCAGAGCTCAAAACAAGGAAATTGATTCTGTCAGAGGCAATATTTGCGATAATGATCTCAATAAAAGCATAGAGGGATTTCAGACATGGACGCAAGGATTCCCTCTAGAGGTGTGCCTCCTAGCGCAGCAGTGGCCTCAAACTGGAGCCGAACAACATCCTGTTAGCGGAGCTACCACTTACTCCGCATGGAAAAGAAAAGGTTTAGAAAGGAAACAGTGATGCCAGCCAATATCGTTCAATATGATAGTTGTTTGCAACAGCAGATGATTGCTTCTCATAACATGAAGCATTCTGCCAAACTCAGATTTCAACAACTAAAGGAATATATTTAAAAAATGATTTTGTACTTTGCAATCATTTCTATCCACTTGTAGAGATGCAGTATGTTATCTCTTATTACCTTCTAGTTCATAATCATCATTGTTTAATGATGTTACTGTAAGATGGCAAATAACTTAAGTATTTATTTGACATAAATACTTAAGTACTTAATTTATTGTCATTTAAAAGATTATATTATAAATAATAACATTTTTAATTAATCAAAATGAATCAAAAATTCAATCCAATGTTAACTTTGAAGGGATTTTAAAATGTATTTACATAATAGTAAGAATAATACATTTATTTATATAGACCTTTACAATAACCAAAGCGAAATTGGGTGAAATAGAATAAATCATCTAAAATACATCAAATAAAACAGGATAAAACACAAAAGATAGTAGAATAAAGTAAAAACTTAATAATTATTCAAAGGAAATAAATGTAAAAATAAAAGACTATTACGTTGTGATATTAGTGGACTGAATTTGAATATTTTTCTAGTCATAAAACTTGTTACACTACAGCCATACTCACCCAGGCACACACATCCCATTATTGAAGACTTTACTTGTTCTCTGTTACATTTAGATGCAAAATGGCTTTTAAAATGAACAACACATGCTGTTTGTCATTTTATCCACATTAGAGACGTTCTTTATTGAGATTTGTGTATCAATATTGCAATACAGAACACTGAGCCCGACAACTATGTGCTGCCAATCCTGAAAGCTGAAATTTGACTCCTTCAAACATACTTTTGTGAATATAATTGCAGTCTTGTAAGCACTTTTCTTTTACATTAAGGTGACAACTTTGGTCAGTTTGGGTATAAAAATAGTTGAGATTTTGATTTTTTTTTTTCTTTTAAACTAATTAATCTGGGTTTGAACATAGCTCAAAGCTTTTTCTGGGCAAGTGGATGTTTGTTGCAGGGGACTTCTTTGATTCTCCTGTCAGAAAAAAATAAAAAATCTGTAATTATCACATGTCTGTTACAAAACACAAATTTTTAATGTTGGCATTTTTAAATAACTGCTTTCCAAAACACCACTTGAAGCTTTAACACTTTTGTGATTTTCATATTTAGTGTTTGGGCTTCCTGTGGCTTCACCTGGACGTAATGTGGCATTGCTGCCACAAGGGGGTGGTATGGCACCAGACGTTTGTCAATTGCCATGAACCAGAAGAAAACCAGGCAAAGAAATATTTTAAAACAAAATCCATTAAATTCAAAATGTAGATTTTAGACACACATATAATATATTAACATATAACTGACTTTACAAATGTTTTTTTCTCTCAGTAATTATATGAGGGTTCACTCTAAGTCTCTCCGCATATATTTCATTATTAAAGGGAACATATGACTAACACAAAAATACCTGAAAATAAGCGTTTATCATTATACTTTTACTCATACAAAAAATGGTTATCAGCCTAAAGCTGAAAGATCCAAGAAACACATTTGAGGGTTTTATTTTAGAAAATATGATTAAAAGGTCAAATACGGTCTGTCAACATGTTAGACTTAGGGATGTCAAAGTAATTTATATTTGCCAAGGCTGACCTGAGCGACCATGACAGAGATTCCTGAAAGTTTACAAAAAGGTCTTAAGAAGATAAAGGCTTGTCTATAAAGCAGATGAATAAAAAAACACAATGAACGCAATAAGCCATGATAATTGTGCTCTTAACACTGACGTGTCTTATTATTAGAGCTGCAGGATATTAGAAAATCTTACAGTGGTAATAATATTGGTAAATATTGTGATGACAATAATATCAGTTTCCTTCCTTGTCAATTTTCTTCTTTCCTCTCCTCATCTGCTTCCATCACTCGGTGACCTTCAGCATTTTGGGTAATTAGTGACCGGTGTAAACATCTGCTGCCTTAAAATTCTCTCAAACTGGATAAATATTACACTAACAGGAAAAATACATGTTCATCCGACTTGGAATAAAGTAGCCAACAGTTATTTTACTCTAAACAGTATGTTCTGATATGAATATTGCATAAACTGATATTGCAATGAAGACATTTGTGATATATTGAGCAGCCGTACCATAAAGTATTTCTCTTTGCATCAAGTTTGTTAGCATTACATGCAACCCTAGAATACAACACAGCTTCTGATCTATGAAGCAGAAAGTGGTTCCAACAGCTCAGCTGGAGACATTCTTCAAGTATCACATTTCTATTTTTGGATTAAAAATAATCCTTCTTACTTTACTTGCAACTAATTCCAGAATCCCATCTACTTTAAGCAATAACTTTCTCCTGAGTTGGGATGTAAATGCAACATCTAGTAACCTGGTAAAAGTTTTAATTGTAAAACTTTATTATTATGCTAAACTGGATCCAAAAGGGTAAAATTTGATCTGATCACTAACAAAACTAACAAACACAGGAACAGCAGACATTTTGTGTGGAATAATAAAAAAAACTCCTCACCAGAGTAGGTGCTCCATCATGGATTTTCTCAGCAGAGGTTACAGAGAGAAAAGATGGCACGCTGTGGTTTGCAATCACAATCATTCTCCTTTCATGGCTCAAAGGGGAGACTCTCACCCAGCAAGAATTTAATTAAAGCCACAGTGGAGCATCAAGTTGAATTTTGCATCAGTGCAGAATGGAGTTCTGCAGAGCAGCAAATGTGTTCCCTGTTTTATTTATTTGTACATGTGAGGCTAATATAGACATAATGAGGAACTTCACTCCATCTGCTGTGGTTTACAATAAAAAAAAAGGTTGCAAAAAAGAAATAACCCGGTGTGTTATTGTTAATGGTTCTTGTGATTAAGTCAGCATGCAAAAAGTTTCAGCTGACATTTGGATCATTGAACCATAATTGGATCCAAAATCATGATTTTGATGCATTTGTTGCACAATCCTGGAAAACCATGCCTCTATTTTTCCACATTTGGAAAATGTTACAAGACCATAGATTGGTAGGAATTTAGGAGAAATCGCTCACCATGCAGCCATTTTATTAGGTATGGCAGTTTAATTGTTGTTCAAACAAATAGCAAAAAGGCCAACAACGTGGTGGTAGCTCAATTCCGGCGTCGAGAAATGGCAAAAATGAATTGATAAAGATTGAACTGAGCATCAAAATGAGTATAAAAAGGAATTTAAGTTGCATCTGATTGCATTTGACTGAAATAATGTTAATTTATATAGACTAGATCCTTCAGTCCACTGAGATGACATCTGCTTTCAACTTTAAACGTTACATGTTTGCTGGTGTCAGATGGGCTGGTTGTGTTACAGAAACTACTGATCTAAAAAATCCACCTTTACCAGGAGATTTTTATTGTGGTTGTGGCGTTGACAAAATGATGTGATGCTATCATGTCAATTTGGAGCAAAATCTTTAAGGAATGTTTCAGACACTTTGTTTAATCTATTCCACAAAGAAATGAGACCTGCGTGAAGTTGAAAAGGGGTCAGAGACAGTACTACCAAGGTGTATCTAATAAATCAAGTGTATTCTTCAGCAAGTTAACAACAAACAAGATCTAGAGAAGAAGAACAAGAACCCTAGTTGAAGAATAAAAAAAATTGGATCAGGGATTTTGCACAGAAGGCCTAAGTAGTTTGTAGTTTCTAAGGAGTCAGAGTCCATTATGGTCTCTAAAACAACACATGGAGTCTTAAGATTACAGATGAAACATAAAAGTGATGGAGAGAGCATAACTTTGTTTTAATTGTTATAAGAGACTTAAAAAGAGGGATAAAATGAGATCAGCATCCTCACAGCATGATGCTACCACCTTTGTTTTTCACCATGGAGATGGTGTGTTTTTCTCCTAAATGATCATTTTATGTGTATGACGCAAAGATCAACTTTGATCTCAGTTGTCCGGAACATCTTCTTCCACATGTTTGCTGTGTCTCCTGCCTATTGGCAGCTCCTGCACAGTTACCAACAGCCTCTTGGCTGATTAACAATATCATTTATTGTGTAGACTTTAAGTAATCAGCAATTTTTTTTTTGTTTTGTTTTTTTAACAGGCTACAATGGTAAAAGAAATGCAATGTATTAAAAATGTTACAAAAAAATTAGAGTGTTTCTGCTTTATGTGCTTTGGAAGCTGGGTTATTTTACTCATGGTTCTTTTACAGGAAAATATTTCCACCCCAAATTTCTGCATCTTCTGCACGTCCTATTAATTTAAATTTACAGATCAAATATATAAAACAGCGTATTTAAATGTTAGAACTTTTTTATATTTCTTGAGGTTTTCTGCTTTCCTAATGAATGACTGCTGATCCTGGTCACACATATCTCCCATAAAACCATTGCATTCTTCCTTTAGTAACAAAGAACTGACACTGCAGAGTGAAACAAAGAATTTGTACTTTTGGTTTGCCGGCCTTGGTTTGGCTGAGTTCAAACTGAAGTTGGAATATGTACCCAATGTTTTATGTTTAGACATAAACCTAATATTAAATAAATAAACAGAATACAAGTTACGTCATCCGTCTGGCTGGTTCTTATGCTACGTCCTTGCTACATGTGCAACTCATCAAACTTTTATGCAAGTTCTTCAGTTTGACCTCAAAACCTTTCTTGAATCTGGAACAAATGTGCTTCCCTGAAGCTCGAGTCACACCCCACCCCAGCAGCCTCTGCAGTTTCAGATATTGCACAGGCCCCTTGTTGATCGCAGCCACTGAGGCCTTGGGAGGAGGGGGCATGCAGAACAGACTCCCACCGTGAGATAATGCTGCGTCCTGTTGGGAAGGCAGGTCAACCTGCAGACCATAAAGTGGGTAGCCCAGCAGGTGGAAGCTGGGGAGATGTGCGTTAGCGCTGTCAGCTCTCATTTATGGGGATCGTGTTACTTTACTTCTCTAAGGCTGGAGGGTTAAAAACAGCATTATAGAGAAGGTGCATGAGTAGAGAAAGCACAATGAAAATTTGCAAAGATTATGTGCAAAATTATTTATTGAAATTTATATGAAGCACTGTATTAGATGTCATATATCAATGCATCTGTACAATTAACTGTGTTGTCTCCTCTAAAAACTGTATACTGGCGCCCTCCAGAGGCCGTTCAAAGAAATAACACTGAAAAGTTACACTTTTTTAAATCTTACTCATTTACAAATTGTCTTCAGAATAAATTTTATTTAACCATAATGTCAGTTTTAAAAATATTCAGTTTTAAATAGTTAATTGCTATAAGACACATGTTTAGGCCAAAAATAGTTTTGCTGGACTTTGGATAACATCATCATCATCATAAGTAATTCTTACAGTTTTCTAGGATTTGAAGTCAGATTCTCCAGTTTTCTTGTTTTGAATTCACAATGCCTCCATCAACAGCTGATTCCATAAATTTGTTCACAGTTTCCTACCTAAACTCCTTTAACTCTTACGTCCGCACCTCTTCGGCTGCCAAAATTCTTCTTTGACAAACTTAATAGTGTGGAGAAATAGAACAATTTTTCAATAAACGTAACATTGGATTACTGTGATGGACTACTGATGGTTGCTCACAGATGGTACAAAAAGTTGCAGTTCAGTTTCTAAACAGAATGTGCAACCAGAAGTGTATTTCTTGCATTTTGGCCCTGCTCCACTGGCTGACAGTTTAATTTGTTTTACTACCTGATATAATCTTTTATTGCAAGTTTATCAGTTCCTCCGTTCTGAACTGCTCCATCTTTACACACCGTCTTGTTGCTTTTAAAACTTGTTTAAAAACATTGTTTCTCACTGACTGTCAGGTTCCGTGTTTTCTGTGTGTTTATTTCGAGTTTCTGTGTCTCTGTGCTCTCCGTGTTGTCCTGTCCTCC